>WEIT01018237.1:129118-155392 GCA_013389985.1 Dryoscopus gambensis
GTCCCGGGCGCTGTGAATGTCCACACAGCGGGGAACGGTTGGAAAATGTCACCTGAACGTACAGGAATAAAAAGGGGGTGGAAGGAAACCAAAACAATGCGGTCTCTTATGGGGTGGCGGGGGTGGGGCGGGTTAAGGAGCACAAAGCCTTACAGCAGCTCAGCCCTGTCTTAGGATTTCTCAGCTCATGTGGTTCCTGGTAGGGGTAGCTCCGTGGGTGACGGACAGCGGGGGCGAACCTTTAGGATATGAGTTATAGGGAGACTCAAACTGCTGCGCTCGCATGGAGCAGAGCTGGAAGCGCCGTGCCTCGACAGAGGCGTAGTGGAGGGGCAGCAGCCTCATCTTCTGCAGGAGTCCGGGCTCGGTGGGAGACACTGCGCAAAATTGGTACCTGATAATCACGGGATTCCTGCACGCAGGGACGCGAGATGCTCCCCATCAGCTGCAAAACAGCAGCACTCGTGACGTGCCTTTTCTTGGCTGACGAGCAGCAGCTCAGTGCTCATAGGTGTCACCTGCCCGTATGCTCCCATTGGTACCTACCAGTTATCCAATTTGGGAATAAAAAATTGCAGCCTATCATAAGAACATTACACCAACTCCCAGGATGAGCCGTTATTCTGAGCTTGGCAAGCTTTTCCTTGCACATAAATTAACTTTTTTTTCCTTCTCATCCAGATCCTGGAGATTAGGTTTCCATGACTTCCTTATGGAAGTAGTACACAGGCATGCGAGAAATTGAGCAGTTATGGTTACTGGTCTGTGGCTGGGAGCACAAGACCATGCCTGAGCTGTTTGGGCTCTAGAGATCAAGTCAAAGTGGATGGGTCAGAATAACTGACGTCTCTCTGATAGGAAAGTGCCACATTTTGTAAGTCACAATTTTGTCTGAAGTAACTGGGCAAACTTTGTGACTGGAACAGTTCTGAAATCTTTTCCTTTTAGAAATTATATACATTCTGGATCATTTTTTACCTGTAGCCAGGGCCTTTGTTTCCCACAAAAATTAGCTGCTGTATTTTCAAATACTCTTGAAGCAGCTATTACAAGAAGTTTCGAGTCTAGCCTAGTTTCTTTGCCTGCAGACGTCAGCATTTCAGAGATATTTTAACAATTCCTTGTGTTGGTGGAAATGTTCTGAAATTACATGCTTTTCGGTATCTTGCATTCCCATAGCTAAATGTCCTGCCTACCTTAGTTCACAGTTTTGAAGCTTCTAAATTGCATTTCTGTCTAGAAACCAGAGGAATGGTGAAACTGTGGCCAGGTTCTGAGGCCACGAGTTTGGGCAAATCCTGATTCCAGCCACTTCAGTTGCACGACTTCAATCTGTTTTGGCAAGAGCAAATTCTACCCCTAGTTCTGTAGGTTTACAAAGGCGGGGGGGGAAGGATCCTTTCCACTATTTCACAGGCACATAAAGGTGCTTGCCTGCTCTAAGGGGTCAGACCTCCAAGGAAAACTTTTCAAGCCTTCAAGTTCCTATAAAACAGTGAAAAACTCCATGGATGTGAAATAGGGGCCTGATTCACATGTCCAGAGTAGGTGTGGAGTGTCAGACTAAATGGTTCCGTTTGAGCCAACACAGCAGCTCCTTACTGTGAATCAGAAGAGCTGGAGGAGTAGCTTCCATGGCTGGGTACAGGAGTGTAATGTCTCAAACATCAGTTTTGCAAAATTTAATCTTCCTGGTTTGGAAGGTCAAATCTTGATGCTGTCCAGTCAGCCCTTCTGCTCTTGCAAGGGTTGTGCTGTGTAGGGAGGACCTTCTGAGGGTGAGATCACAGACATCAAGTGCAGAGATCAAGTAATTCATGGCAGTTTCAGTAGTCACAAGAGATCTGCTGTAGTGTTCTGGGGGTGAAAAAATTCTGCAAGTTGGGAAGTACTGATGCCACCATGTATGCTGCCTGATTTCTCTCGCCTGGCCTGGCTGGGGAACGAGATTGGCATGGTCCCCCTGGAACATGTCCTGCTGAGACCCATGGTTGGTTGTGGAGTAATGAGGATCCCTACACAGAAGGGGTCTCAACCAGCCTCTCCACAGAGGCCCTCTCCTTCCCTGTGCCATGGAAGTGACGTGGCTTCGCTTGGGTCTGCAAGTCCTTACTGCACATCATCAGCCAGGACTTGTCCTGGAGATGCCTCTTTCTGTGCAGTAGTGCAGCAAGACTACACCAAACTGTGCTGCAAATTCTCAGCAAATTATATCTCCACAATCCAATCCTTTGCAGAAGCCTTGTGTTTCATAACTCAAAAATAAGTATCTCTTTTTCTTTCTATATATAGTACACAGAGTAGTTGTGACCACTTCACTCTGAATTCGATTATTTTAAAAATCAGGTAATTTGTTATATCATTGACACAAATTTCGTAAAACTTAACCAGATTTCTGTTCACGTGTACATCTTTTCCATTTATCACACTTCCTCAGAAGTTCTTTTATCAGAATAGATACAATCTCCTTTAATAAGTAAACAAGGAAGATTTTAGCAAAACATGCCACCTTTCACTGCATTTTATTCTTATTTGTTTGTAATTTTTTGTATTTTATTTCTTTCCCTATACAAAGACCTAGCAACAATCCCAGAAAGCTGACCCTAGCATGCTTGATTTGCAGCCATTCACAGATTGTTAAATCTCACTGAATTTTGATTTAGAACATAAAAGACACCTTAAGACCCAGCTGCAGTATTGTAAACAGCATCACATTTGCATACTTCAAAAGAACTGCACATAGAAGAATCAAGAGACTGAGAAAATGTTCTAAGACTGTTTTCTACAGAGAAGAAAATGTCCCCTAAGCAATATATTTTAGGTTTACAGGTATTGGCCAGTATTTCATTCTTGGTATAATCTCCTTTGAGGTTAAAAAACGAGCTTGAAAACATCAATAACAGAAATAAATTACTGCACCTAATCAGCACAATGGTATAGGAACAAACAAGACTTTCTCAATAGATACAGACTAGACACTTGAAATCAGGGTCAAATGACAAGAAACGGGAGAAGATAAAATAGTGCCATTTTACTTAAATTGCTGACAGAGAGAGACATATTCCAGTCCATGGCTGTCAAAAAGTGTGAGAGAGAGGTAATAGGAAGATATTGTGAATCATTTTGGAATCTTCATGTCAAAAATATTTAATACAAATAACCTGTATTCTAAACTTTTTATGTAGGTGCTTTAATTTAAGCATAAGTTTAAAAAGAAAGAACTAGATTAAAATAGTGAAAACTCAAACTCAGACCTCTAAAGTTCTTCACAACAAGTGTTTATTCAAGTCCACGTTGAAGCTGATCAAATATAACTACCCATAATGAAGAAATAAAATTAAAACATCCTTTGTGGGAGATAAAATGGAGTACTTTGGTTTATTTATTGCTAGCTATTACCATCACCTTTCCAGATAACAGATTACTGCTCACCCCAGCCACTTAAATGACTAAAAACTCTTATCTGGACTCCAGTTAGTTGTCATTCATAAATACCCCCTCTAAATAGAAATGAGTCCCTCATCCTCTCACTCTGTGGCCCCCATCCATGATTTCCACTGCTGCCACTTTCACCTTCCATCCCCTGTTAGTAAAGCCCCTTGCTGAGTGCCTGAAAATATCTGTTGCTGCACCTCCCCTCTCCTCAATGGCTTCGGCCCAAACTCCAAAAGCAAGAGATGAAGTGATTTGGTTCTTCAGTCCTGTCTCTGTAAGTAGTTTTGGTCCTAGAAGTCACTTACCATTTTTCCTAAGCAGTGTTATGTGAAGCCTTCCAACTTTTAATACAAGAAAAGCTGGGTTTCCTGAATCATCTTTCTCTATCCCTGGTGTGGAATAGTGGCAGACAGGCTTGTCGCAGTTGGTCAGCGAAGTTTGTCAGGGAAAATGGAAATTTCTCAGCTCAAAAGTAATTTGTGACAACCAGCTGAATGCAGACTCTTGTGAAGCCCCAAGTATTTTTCAAGTCTTGGGAGCTTTGCTTCCAGAGCACCACATTCACAGCTTTTGCAACTACTGAGGGAAAATTGGTGGCATTTCTCACCTTCACTGCTGCTGTTCAGAAGTTGGTAGGTGATGAAGCTAAAGAAAAATATATCAATTTCACATAGTTATTGCTGAGATTACAAGCAGAGTACAGATTTTCCATGGGAATATCATGTGTCTGTGAAAAACACCTGATTTTTGGGAAGCTGCAAAACACAAAATTATCCATAACCAGGAAATTTTTCCAGTTCTCTATGAGTGTTTACTACAAAGAAGTTGTTAGTTAGCATTTCTTCCTGCCATTTCTTAAGGAAAAAAGAAAAGGAAACACAGCA
Organism: Dryoscopus gambensis; assembly: GCA_013389985.1. Classification (NCBI taxonomy): domain Eukaryota; kingdom Metazoa; phylum Chordata; class Aves; order Passeriformes; family Malaconotidae; genus Dryoscopus; species Dryoscopus gambensis. Next base: position 133,438 of record WEIT01018237.1, read on the forward strand.
TATAATGTGTCAGCTCTTACTCATTCTTTGAATAATGGATGCTATTTTCTGCAAAAGCTCCAAGCCCCGCATGGGCAAGTTTTCTCTGCAACTGTAGGAAGGTGATATAGCAACAGTTGTTGAAGGAGAAGGGATGGGGAAGTCTTTATTTCACTTTTGTGGTGTTTACTTTTGAAAAACTCAATAGAGTTTCTAAAAATCCAGCGGGGAAACATTTGCCATCCCTGGGATGAGCAACAGGCAGGGGATTAGTCTCTCCTGCTATCACTAATTATGTGTAAACGCAGGGGTTTGGGGATTTATAATAAGATCTCAGGAGATGGGTTCTACTATTACTAATTGCTACTACTCAATTGAATGGGAAGATTGATTTAGACATCTGTGGTAGGGAGGCTGCAAAGCTCTGCAGAGCTGTATGTGAAATTAAGGAAAGTGGTGCTGTATGCAGTCCCTTGAGCTCAGGGGAGTTTGAGTACTTGTGATCAAAGGTGAAGGTCCTGACTCCAAAGCAAAGCATGAGCATGAGGTTCTCCTTGTGCTGAAATCCAATCCCACTTATTTCCAGACCTTATTTCCCGGTGATGGGACCAGGGCAGCTGCAGCTGCAACACAGGGACAAGGTTTCTTTCTCCAGCCTCCTAAGCACAGCCAGTGCAGCAGGCTTACCTGTCCCTTCCTAGTCACCAGGTAAAGCCCTTCATGGTGATAACAGTGAGCTGTTCCACATTCCATGTCTGAAAACATCGCCAAGGTTTCTAGCAGTGGTGTATGCCTGCCACTGGAAGCAGCAGGGCAGGCTGAGATCAGTGCTTGCTGTTCTCCCACCATCCTCATTCTTACAAACAGATGGGTCTCCTGTACAAGTCATGTCTCAGTTGCATTTAGCTAACAAAAGCAACAATCGAGATCTCCACTGCACCCACAAAGAATAATGAGGATTAGAGTCCTGCCCAGTGTGCTGGAAGGTTCATTTGCATTCCTGGTCTGGCGATTCCCCTCTTTTCCATTTTGTGAAAGGACCCTCTCCCCAGTGTTTTTCTGTCCCTAAGACAAGAGAACTAAAAAGCTTTCTTTGATGGGGAAAGTGGAAGATCTTGTTCATCACATCTCATTTATACATAATTCCTACACATCATACACTACTGCCATAATTATGATTTAATTCATTCCTCTCCAGAAAAATACACCAATCATCTCCGTGGTTGCCCTGTTTAATGTCTCCGGCTGTGGGAGCCGGTACCAGCCAGGTGCAGGGACAATGGCTGGCTATTCATTTCTCTGCACCAGCTGTTACCCTCAGCATGCACCCAGTCTGGGTCCTGCTGGTAACAACCCTGTTATGGCTACTGCTGCAACTTTAATTTTATGTCAAGAGCTAATCCCAAATAATTGTTCTGAGAACATGCCTAAGTATAGTGAGGGATAAGTATATTTTATGGAAATACATGTTCCAGCCTTTAAATCTGTCACAGAATAGCTTATAGGTCTGTGTGAACTTTTAGGTTTTTTTCCCCCCAGACTCATGACAGGTGCTGACTGGTACAGTCAGATAATGCCAGGTAGTGAATCACTCCCCTGCTGCCAGCGTCCACCAAAATCTGTGTTCCAGCATACAGGCTAAATTGTGACTTAAGGCACCAGCAATAGCCAGTGCCTGATAAAAAATGTATGGATGCCAAAGAAGAGCCCGCAGTATATTTCAGCCCTACAAAGAGCCTGGAGCCAACAGGGAGCCCATTCCACTGGGTCTGCTTGAGACCGCAGGAACTGGTCTGCACCAGGCAGCTTAGAGATCTTAGGACAATGGTGATTCTGGCTTTTTACCACATGCATGGGGAGAGGAGAGGAGAGGAGAGGAGAGGAGAGGAGAGGAGAAGAGTTCAGAATGAACTGATGGCACAGGAAAGAAGAGAAAATTTGCATACTAAATGTCATGAGACCTCTGAAGCCTGGACTGAGGATCCACGTCCCAGTCCTTTGCTTTCAGAAACATGAAATCCATCATTTCCCATTTAAAAAGCAAACAAGACTATCTGGGTTTTCAGGGAAATTCTGGTTCTTGTTTCAAGTTCTGCTGTTCACCAAAACATTAACTGCGAGGTTTTCAAAAATGGCTTTGAACAAGGTGTGTTGTAGAAAAGGAAGAGCTATAATTTGCAGCGGTATGAAAACAATGTAAAAGAAAAGAGAAATTAAACTCAGAAAATATTTTCTGAGCCTTGATGATGTCATTCACATATCTCTTCCAACTAATTGTCTTTAAATTAATAATTTTCAACTAACTGCTTTACTTTCAAACCTTTTTCATTATTATTGGAGACAAATCCTACTCATAGCTATGTCTGTTACATTTTACTTAAATCGACTGGATTTTCCTCCCCCTCGTTCTCAGCTCAGTCTGTTATATTATCAGTCAGAATTCCACATTGAAGAATGTACGTTCTGCCTCTGAGATTTCTGCTCACTTCCCTCCAGATGAGAGAAGGAATTTGCCAGTACTTTGACCTTTCTCTTTCTACTAATCCAGCTTGAATCTGTAGATGCCAAAGGTAGCTTGGTTATTTTGTATTTTCCCAGTTTTATCTGCCAATAGTGCATCATTCTTTGTACAACTCACGTCTGAAGAGTAGTATATTTTGTTCTTTTACAGGCCAACAGAACAAGACAAATGGGATGCTGTAAACACAGTACTAAAATCCACGAATAAATGAAACTGCAAGCTTTGAGAGAGGTCACTCAGAAATAGCTTCAATTCCAATAGACTCTGTATCAGTGACTCAAAACTGTGTACACAGCCAATTAAACCATCAGTTCATGCTGAGATACAGGGATGGAGACTGCTAGATATTTTTTGTGAATATTGACTTTCCTTGCAGGAGATCTGCCTTCTCTTCCCAGCAATTCCACACATTTATGGTATGATGTTGAGCAAATCATCCTCTCTAGTTTAAAATCTCATGTTCCTTAGAATAAGGGCCATGATGTGGATGTTCCTCGTAAAATTCCCTGAAATCCATGGCTAAAATCAAGCCTTACACTGAAAAATCAATAGCATTATGCATTTACAGAGCAATTTCTCAGAATGCTATCCTGAAATTACACAAAAATGTATACAGCAATTCAGGAGTACTCTAGTTAGATGAAGCTGTCTGAAAAGGCCATATTCTCAGATCAAGGACAATTTTCTTGTTCTCTTTTTTATTTTCAGCTTTGGCCTGCATCATATCAAACTCAGAAATAATTAGTATTTCCCACAAATGACAAGTTCCAAGGGAAAAAATAATCAGAAATAACAAGGAAGGATGGCTTCCCTGAGATATTACATTCCCAAGTGAATCCTGAATTATAGACAATGGGTGCCTCAGGCAGGGGGTAAAGGAGGAAAAGAAAATTAGTTTTGCGGGATGCCTGAAGAGAACCAAGCAAACCTTGTGTATTTAAATTAGTGTTTCTCTTTTTTTGTGTGTTTTAACCTCAATGCCTAGTCAAAATTCAAGGTTCTGTAGTAATTTTCTGTTAGGAAGAGTAATGATAAGAGAAGCGGGTGTTTTTGACACAGCTCCACTTGTTTACTAACAATGTATAAAACTTTACTTCCTTGAACAAGGCAAAACCAGCAAGCTGGAGACAGCTTCTCAGAAGGGGGTCCGGCATGGCCAACCGCCAGCACCCGGAACAGCAAGATCCCAGGAGATGTTCCCAGCACCATCTTCCCTGTGCTTAGTCACACTGTAATTTATGCTTGGCTTGACCTGCTCCCTCTTGGGTCCCCCTGGGCTGCCTGCATGGAGACACAATCCAGGCTGTGGGTGTTGCAAACTGAGGCCTCTCTCCAAGCCCCCGCTGCTGGGCACAGCATTAAACTAAAAGAGGCCACCTCAGATAATTTCAGTGAAAAGCTGAAAAAAAGCTTGCATGGCAATCTGAAAACTCAAAAAGGAGACGATACGAGAATGCCCAATGTACTTTGTTTGCTACAGAAACATACCCTTAAAATGAGGGTATTTATTACTCCAGGCCAGGCTGCTGCTTTGAAGATCTGAGGTTTGTGATTTTCAGGAGCAGGCTCCATTAGGTAGAAATTCAGTACACTTCTGCCCCAAGAAATCTTTGACATGACTTGGGCAGGATGAGGACCGGTAAAAGCAATATATGACACCAAGGGGCTACACAAATGCCAGCAGCATCCCCACCTGGCACGGCCATCACTGTTCCTGTCACAGGCTGAAAGGTCTCTCTTGCTGTAAGAAATAGAAGTCTTTTTCAACTTCCAAAGGAGAAGTGGGTTGGATATCACAGAGTTTCACACCAGGAAACATGCATGAACACACTGTAAATGGTAATAATGAAATTGTACATATGTAATTTCCAACAGAAAAAAATCTTCTACCGGCCAGAAAGGAGAAACTAGAAAAAAAATGGGGATGTCTTTTTCATTCTCTAATTTGCCATCGTTCCTTGAAATCTCTGAGTAAAACTGGGGGCTCTGGAACAGATCATTTAGTCTCCATCTCTCTTTTCCATAGTATAGGCCTCTGCATTACGGAAAAGAAAAGCTGGTATTGGAACCACAAGCTCTATTAATTCTAGTGAATCCATATGAAATTTATGGAGTATAGCTCCAGACGCATGATGAAAAGGGCTGAAAGTGTGAAGGTGATATTTAGTCTTTGGAAACACTGAGAAGAGATGAAGATTCTTGGAAGAGCTGAGAGGTTTTTTTCCTAAATTCCCTTACCTCTAATCTGAAAGAGTAGGTCTCTCAGGTATTGAGTTTAAATTTAGATTGCAGTGTTGTTTACTACTCTGTTACAGAAGTCAGATAAGTTTAATGTCAAGACCTGTAAATCCTTTGCAGTGAAACAGGGAAAAAAGATGAAGTCACAGAATGAAGACCAGTTGATGGAAGCGTATGGATGAATGGCCTGTGGGGTGTTCCCATTGACTGCTGTACTGCTCTATATTGTTGTCATCACAAACTTTTTGTATTATTTCTCATTGTACTCAAAGAATATTGTTACAATTAGATTGACATTTGTCTTCATGGGAGGTATTGCCCTGACTGAAGGACGAGGATGATGTTCCTGGGCAATCTGTATTATAATCGGCCACTTAAGACTGCCAGCTCACATCCACTGAATCTTCATCACCATGCATAGGGCCAGCCCAGAATCTGGGGAATGGTTAACCATGGGATTTCAAAACATCCATACCTGCACAAAACCTTCAGATAAAAGACAAACAACCACCTTTGTGTGCAACCAAGGAAGGGAAAATCCAGGCACCTCCCTCCGTGGTTGAGGAGGAGTTGAAAGCAGCTGCTCCTGCTGGGGTTCATGCCCATGCTGCTGGGGGGTGATGTGGGCACACATTGCAACTAATCACACCCTGTACATCAGACTGCAAAAACCAAGGCAAATTAATCTTCATTTCACCTTGCCAAGTAAATAAATACTAAAACATTCATCTTGCATACAGGAAAAACGAGTCATCAAGCTGTCACAGAAAGATCTGGGGCCAGTGCCAGGACCAGGAAACAGCTATCCAAGCTCCCCAGTGCGCAAGCTTTCATCCTGCTCCCCTCAGGCAACACAACTGACCTCCATCGGAGTTAAACTCAAGCTAGCTCCTCTGTAACAGGGGAAGCTGGCAGCCCAGCCCACCTGTCATGGTATCACTCGCACCCTCTCTGTGAGGAGCACATTGCACTTCCTAACCTTTGGCTACTTGTAACTTGTTCTTTGCTGAGAGGAAACGAGGAGCCAGATACGGTAGTTCTAGGGGGTTCTGATTGCTTCTATATTAGAAAAATAGCAGGCACAAAAAACAACAGTGGCAAACTTTGAAGACCAGCTAATGTTTCATTTCCATCTAATTTTCGAAATTTCCTATGTATGCATCCAAAACACAGATGAAGATTAAAAGCTTCCCATTAAAAAATAAAAGCAACAGCCTGGACTTTCCTTAATCTCAGAGGCATCATGGTGAGATCTTCACAGATCCCATAGCCGACTATTGTTTTCAAAGGCAGGCCAACACAAACTTCTTGCTCCTGTTATAGCTCAGTTCATCCTACAGACTGTCTGCTTGTAGGACCATGAGATTGCCTGTCTTGATATACGCATGCAGGTATGGTTCAGTTTCCAGACTTTCCCTCTCCCTACAGGAAAAAGAAAGAAAATATAATAAGTAAATAATTTTTAAAACCTTCAAATGTAGCAGAGAAAATAAGATGCTTGGACAAACCTAGTGCTCTGGGGGAGCTGACATTTGATTTTCCCTACTAACACATCAGTAATTCTCTGTGCTACAAAAGAACTATGTAGTTCAGCTTGTTTGCTCTCAGGGTTGTTGCTGAAATCCCCTAGCCACGTGCTCAGGAACGAGTCCTTTTATCAAGAAGCTTTGCACTTTGCACCACAAGTATGGTACGTGGCTGATACTGCCCTTCATTATAGCCCTGAATGGGACTGACTGTAGTGGTGTGGCAGCCATGTGCTGACAGCAGAATTTAGCTCCAGTCTGATGAGATAAGGCAAACACACAGATTTCAGGAGGGCTAATAGCAAGAGCTAAGTTTCTGTGGACTTTACTAGCTCAGTATCAAAACCATGGTGGTCCAAATTACCATCAGGGACTCCAGCTGTATGAAGAAACAAAAGTGTGGTAGAGCAAAAGGAATATAAGGAAGACAAAATAATTTGAATCAACTGGAGGAGTCCATCTCCAGCATGAGTGAAGGAGGTATTTATGTGCACAAGGATAGAGGGGACAGATTTTGTGTGTGCTCAAAGCTGGCTAGGGAAGGCCATAAGCTCTGCCCTTTTCTTTCCAGAAAGTGAAAGGATAACTTGTTTTGAATTTAAAAATATATATATAAGGAAACAGGATAATAACACTGGACTTATTCCACCTGTGCAAATACTTTTGTATCCATTAGCAACAAATCTGGAAGGTCCATCTGCTTCTAGCCAACACATCAACACCCACTGATCCCACCTCACACGCACTTACTCTGCGTCCCCTCATTTTACCAGATCATAGAAAGGGAGGAGGAGGGAAAAATCCAGTGGATTTACTCTAATCCTTGAATGTCACTTTGGATCTGTTTTCTTTGTTCTCAGAGCCACCCCCTTGTCTATATAAACAATATACCATGCTGAACAGGAGATTCTGTACAGCCCATGGAGAAGAAAAAGGAGAGAAAAAAGGGTAGTGAGAAAGAGTATTTAGTTTAGGGAAATATAATGTAATAGTGGCAGAGTTTGCATTTTATGCCAAAAAAATCCCACCAGTTTTCTCAGCTCTTTTTATGAGAGTTTGCTGAAGTTGAGAGGCAGACTGTAATTTTACAGACTCTGACACATTTAGCTGACTAGCAGAGCAAAAAAGCTTAGGAAATACCTTTCACGTTCAAAGGTATAAAATAATACATCTTCTGGTTAGTATCAACCTGGTTTTCCATATGCCTAGGATTTAAATGTAAATCTCTGCCAAGCATAAGGAGTTTTTAAGAGTGTTAATCACCTCACCCTTTTTACAGTGTGTGAAGTGATTTGAAATCATTGGGGAACATTAATACTTTGTGGAGAGAGTTCCAGGATAGAAGACTGCAGTTTGCAGCACTGCTAAGACATATAAATCACTTCATCTGTGGTGGAATGTGATGATTTGAAGCCATTGGGTTTGGAAATGGAAAAAAGACGTGAACTTGAAAGATTCAAAGTGCTTTGAATATATTGAGCCCAATCTTACAGCTCTGATTGAGACATTTTCAATAAGTATCAAAGTACAAGCTGCAAAATCAAATACTTTCTTTGGGAAAACTTCCAATAAAACTTACCCTTTCTAGTTCTGCATATGTTTAGAAATACTGGGTTTAATCGTACAGCAGTTTGCACTTGATGTAATCATCTGCTGTTGTGCAAACTGAGCTCAAACACCTTTTCTGATCCAGTAATACTGTACATCAATTTGCCACCTTTGTGAAATGCATAGCCACAGTGGAGGAATGCTTTGTTCCACAAGGGGAAAGAAGCTGGAGAGACAATATTAAATATCCACAAGACTGCCCTGCCGTAATAAGCAGGAAAAAAAGATGGAAAGAAGTTACATAAAATGGAAGTGAAAAAAGAGTGAGAGCACAGCAGCTTCATTCCTATAAGCAACATCAGCCAGAAAGCAAGAAAACACTGTCATCTTTACCATCTTGTCCGCTAACCTTGCTCATAGGCAGTCTTGATGACTGGAGGTAAAACACAGCTTGCATCTAGTTTACATATTATTTATGCAAGTCTTGCACTGTCTGAGATCTAGTACTGTGCTAATAGGGAATGCTAAGAAAGGAAATCTCCAAGAAAGGATTTAGAAACAAACAGCTGTCAGTTGGTGGTGCTCAGCAAGATGTCATTAGTGACACAGGATCAGACAGGATGTGTTTAAAGATTACACTTGCTTCTAAAAGCCATTGTGTATATACAGAAAAAAGGAATAAAACGCATTTCTAAGTTTACCAAATTTTCAAGCACACCCAAAATCATTCTTCTGAAGAAGTTTCCCTGCTTTTTGCCATGACTTAGTTTAGCAATAAGAATGATATAAGAGAGCAAACTGAACTTGTATGCGCAGGTTGTGAGGAGTTACATATTGAGCTTGATTAGTTTTTGCTATGACAAAAGATATATGACCTTTTCTGGAGGAGCTAAGTTGCTTCCTCTGCCTCATAGCAAGCCTTTGCAGGTCTGGAGTGGGAAGTGGTGACATGGGCGCTGCCTGCCTCCCACGAATCTTCATTCAAGCTTGGATGACAAGCAGCATTTTTCAGGTTGCTACAGTCCTTCGGCCATCTGTATTTGCCCCACCAATATCCTGCCCGAATAATGGAGCACAACCCCTTTGTGAAGGGATGGAATTGTGCTACCAACAACAACTCATACACAGATCCAGAGTGAGACCCTGCTTATCCATCTTCCTCATGAAGGACTTGTATGTAGAAACGCTTATCAACATGGAGATAATGCTTATAAATGAGTATGTATGTTCATCATACAGCACTCGTGATATGCTCTAGAATGAGGTTAAACACTCTAGAATTATAAATGGCACCTTCCATAGAACCCTAATTTGGATCCTAGTGTATGTACAATGGAAGATAACCCTTAATTAAATGTTTGGGGGTTTTTTTCCACAGGGATCTTGTCATATAGGGAGAGCAGTGATAAGAAAAAGAAGTAGGATTTGGAATTAATGAGGCTCCTTTCTGCATTCGGTCCACCATGTAGGAAACAAAACTTCTGCGAAAAAATAAAGGCAGGAGACTAAAGGAGAGAGCATGTCTTTTGGAATAAAGCAAGTGAAAATTACAAAATGAAACCCTGCCACTGCTGCACACTTCCTCCCTGTTTGTAACCACAGCTCCCTCAGTCTGCTCCATGGACGGTGAATTGACAGTTGAGACCTGACAGGTGGAAAAGAAGTGTCCAGGTTAGTATAACACGGGCCAAAATTAGACTACCTGACAGCTCTGGAAATCAGGAAAGACCAAAAGTTTGCAAGAAGAAGGAGGCCCAGAAACTTCACATGACACCAAGTAGGATTAGGTACATTTTGATATCCTAACTCTACGTGATACGATATAGTTCTTACATTATAGAAAATGTGTATTTGGCAAAATTCACATTGAGACAATTTTTAAATTCCACTCCAACACATTAAACACTCAAGTTCTCATAAAGACCAGTTACTCTACTTGAAAACAACATCAGAATGTACTTCCCCAATTTTCCTTCCTATTTTCACTGATACATTAAATTACTTCATTTCAGAAGTGAGACAAGGAGGAGTGTCAGAACAATCAACTAAAATCCATCTGTGTAGTGATCCTGAACAGGAGGCTGCTGTACATCAAGGAATCAATCACCCACTCCACAGGGAACCTGAGTAGTCCCAGGCCTGTGCTGTGCCACGTTGCACATCCAGCATGGCCTTCAGCCTCAGCTGTGCTGCACAGATTGACCCCTTGACCAGGACTAACTTGGCTACCCCATTATTAAGAGAGGAGCCTGTGGGCAGCTGCCACTTGGTACCAGCAATTACACCATCCCATTTGGCCTTGCCCTCATCTGGAAGTACAACAAGAAGTTCTCATGAAAACGTCCTTTGGGAAAAGAGTTGTTTTCTTATAAGGAAATTATATACTAGCTCAAAGGACCATAAAGGAAGAACCTTTCCTTAGAAGGTTCTGCCCTGAGAAAATACATACGGGCCTTGTCTGATGCTGTGCAATCTGAAGGAATGTAAGAATTACTTACTATGTTTCTCTCTTTATTCTCTTATTAAAATGGCTATTTTATTAATCTACTTGTTGTCACCATTCTTTCTGAAACCCAGAAAGAGCCCTGTACTGTGTTTCTCTCCATCCCTCTCTCTCACCTTATCACCAACCCAGTGCAAACCAATGTCTCATATGGATTTTTAAAAAACTTTTCGCTGCAATGGTGGAAAACAAAGTCTGACAAGAAAAATATTTGGAAAGCAATTAAATGAAAGTCTAGATGATACCGTCATTTGCACCACTATATCAGTAAAACAGATGTTCCAGTCAGGAGTGACTTAGTGGTGCGTAACTGGACAAATTCAAAGGAACAATACTTACTCTGGAGATGTTCCACCAAAAAGCCCTGGTGTTACCTGGAAAGCCATAGGGATAGGATCTGTGATGAGATGCCTTAATGAGAACTTTTTCTGGGATTTATGGGCTAAGAATTCAAAAGGTTATTTTTTCTACCCTTTATACAAAGATGGAGATATATTGCAGTATAACAGGTAGGGTTATGTTGTTTGGGCATACCCTAGAGATACAAATGAAAGCAAAGGTAAATAGATACCTGTAAGATGGACTGCTGGTGTTAATAGAGGCACAAACTCACACTTTACCTTCTCCAACAAGGGCAGAGATAGTCACCCCAAAAGGCACATCTCAGGGGTTGGAGGTGGGGGCATCATACCCACTCCTCAGACTATGGACCGCCAGGTGAGGAGGAGCTACATGGCTGTATCCATGATAGAGACAAGAGTGTCTCTAGAGCAGAGCTTCTTCTCATAACCATGGGCAAGACTGGGCAGAGCACCCAGTGTTACCTCAGGTTTTCTCAGAAGTTTCATCCCGGGCTTCCCCCCCAAATTACTGCCTTCCAGCAACCAGGTGACAGCAGCCTTCACACCTTTACCACCCCAGTGAACCTTTAAACCTGAAACACATCTCATGCAAGGTATATTTTTTTAAACAGTAATGGGTGATGGGTTACGCTGGTAATATAAACCTTTCTCATGAGACAAATGTGTCTAGAGTATGTTTTTATGTCCAAGCTGTGGTCTTGTTACCATCTGGTTTAATGGTATGGTAGCCCCAGCTACTGTGGTTGTGAAGCCACAGGATCATGATGCAATGCATGAGTGGTTCACACACTACCTGTGCTGAGCACGGGAGTATCCATAGATAGTGAGTGCACTAATGTAACTCATGATTTTCACACTGATTGCTTCCTTGCATTTGTAGCCACAGCCTAATACATGGCTTGATCTCCTGTGAACTGCCCCACTGACTTCTAGATGTTTGCAAAAATAAAGATTCTATAAAATACAGCAGCATTCTTAGAAATTTGATGTAAAAAAAGTGTATTTCTTTTGTATACCATCAAGATTTTAGATTTAACAAAAACATTGCTCTTGTACTACAGACAGCAGCTTGGAAGTATGACTACAAAAGTAAGGAAGGCAAAGAAAAAGCACTTCAAGCATTCTTTAAAAAAGAACTTTCCAAAATCTAATTTTTGCATCAGCCTCTTGATATTCTTGCAGCCTGACTCATAAAATGCTGAGTGTGTGTGGGAGAGGCAGAGTGGGAGTGGAGGGATGGCGCTGCCATTTAAAAAATTATTATAAATAGATAAAATGCCAACTGTCTTCATTTTACCCTCTAGACATCATTAAATGGCCGAGATTATTGCCATCATCTGTAACTAACAATGCAAAGATGATTAGTTTTGTTTCTTAAATTTAAAGGAGAGTGTCATGAGACTTGACAGCAACACATGCAACTTGCAAGGAACAGCTCAAGTCAGGAATTTTCTAGACGGTTTTAGTGATGTTTCTTTTTTTGTTCAAAACATAGCAATTTAAAATATGTGCTTGCATGATCATGAGTAGTCTGGATTGCCATAAAGCGAAAATTCGCAGTATCATTTAGTTTGCACTGTTTATACTGTTTACTCCCTCTTCCTTCTGCTGACACGAACTGGTTTTGTTTTCTTTTCTGCAGAAGTGTTTCGCTCCTGGCTGTCACCCACCACAACATCCTGCTGGTGTGCGGGCTGCAGACCGCAGAGAGGAAGGTTTGACTTTTACATCCAAATGCAAACCCTGCTGTCATTGGCTGCTTTAAAAACGTAGGGGAAGCGCGTTGTGTACAGGCCTAAACTTAGTACAGGCAGTGGGACTGTGGTATTGCCATATTTTAACCCTCCATTTTCTGGGCCACATACTGCTATGCTTCTAAGACAAGATGGGTTCAGTAATGACAACAAAGCTGTCAAGACCCATATTAGGATGCCTCTATGAATGGGGTCCCAAGCATGACCGGGAGCTCTTTTTCTCACTATGCAAGGTGTCTGAGAGGGAACCAAGCTGATGTGTGCTACAAGCTAATGGGTGCCTTTCAACTTGAAATATTCCATAACTTTATAAACTGCCAAAAGTGTTCATAGAGAAGAAAACAGCTCTGAGAAGTCTCACTACAGCAGTTCCCTGCTATCGGGCCAGCTGGCTGGGCATGCTTGAGTGGAACACAAAGCAAATGTAAGCACATAGAGGGGCATTGTTTTCCACAACACAGGTTAGGGAATCCCACTCTTGGCTCTGAGCAAACCGTTCAGCCTCCATGTTGCTTGACACAGAAGCACAGACCAGCTTCCCAAGGAGCCTGAGGCACAGCTTTCTACATAGCAATTTCTTTTCACCTGCTGACATGTTTTTTGGCACACCACGTGCCAAGCAGGGGCCTGGCAGCAACCGGCACCCAGCCACTGCTATGTTCCCACCCCCTTCAGGTCAGAACCATTCATCAGGATAATGAAAGGTGTCTTAGTTGGTGCTTAAGGAGAAAATTACAGACATTTTTGTATAAAGCCAAGGGCTACTCAGTGTCCCTGCTTCCCAGCACACATCCTGGGGGACTTTAGGCATGTGTATGTCTTGATTCCCTGTGGTCATAATGTCTGAGACAGGCACTTGGTGTTCAGTGGAGACAAGGTGGCAATGCCTCTGGGTATAGGAAGGTTTGCATGATTTTAGGTTCCCAGCAAAGTTTTCTGGTCAAACCTTAGGTGTCTGTGGACTTGGAGCTACCAAAGTACCTTGCAGATGTCACATACTTGAATTTAAATATTCCAGTGCCTCTGAAGTTACCTGCAACACAGTTATTTCCATGTTTGTATCTTGACTTCTGTGTGAATGGCTACATAGTGCTAAGTCCTGATGAATGGTGGTGAGCATCTTCAACTGCTGTTGACTTTCTTTTTTCCCCTAAGAAAACTGAAAGCATATTTCCAAGAAAATCATACTGTGCTCCAAAATAGAACTTTATAAAGGAAGCTTTATGGAACATTAGCTGCAGAGATGGACCAAGGCCTCTTGACTAATAAAGACCTGGCAGTAATATGTCTTCTATTACCAAAACTTCGCAAAAGACCTAATTCTGCTGATACAGACTATCGATTTTACTAATATGAACTTCTGTGGCATTTAGCAGACTTAGCAAAGACCAGGAAATGCAGATCACTATATTCCCATTCAAACATAATTGTCATTTTACTGAGTGTTTCCCCACTGAGAAAAAACAGTCAGGTTTTGAGTACCTGTTGTACCAATAAGTATGCGTAGTATACATATACAGTTAGGTGGTACATACTATTGGCCCCTCTGGAGAATAGCTTTAAGCATGGCAATGTGGCAGCAAAACCCTTAGTGTTGCTCAGCTTTCAGTGGTTGTGCAGGAAGAAGCTCCAAAAAGGAGCAAGGTCATTGACATAATGCTGCTATATTTGTGAAAACGCTGTACTGGAAAATGCTCAGGTCTGACTCTGAGCATTTCTCTGAAAGGAGTTTTGATCTGGATCTGATCTGACAAGACTCAGGAGAGCATTTGTAGGTCAAATGACTCCCTCTCTAGGTTACCAGGCTGATATTTGAGTCACTCAGGTGCTCTGGCAGAGATAAGCATAATCTTCAATGACATCTATGCTACACCAGAAGATAATGTTGCTTCTGGTGTGTTATTCAAAAAATGTGCCAGCAGACTGGCTTCGGCTGCTTAAATATGCACTGCAGTGCATTTGTGGCTAAAGCTGTACTCAGAGTGGCAGAACTAAACTGAACTGCCACCCTCAGGAAAACTTAATTAGAATAATTTCACATTAAGCAGTTTATGTAACTAGATGTTAAAAACACTGCTTTCTAGAAACACAGTCAAGCACTTATCCTCAAATAACCCATTCAACTTATTTTTAAACCAGAGGCACCTGGAAATATTTGCCACACAAATTCCTAGAAATCATTGCACTGGAGCGCTAGCTTTTCAATCTGCTCTTGATTTTCTTTGTGAATGCCATTTCAGATCAAAATGCTGAAGATACCTTGACTTGAAAACCAAATCATTAGGAGATATAAGCTGGTATGGGTTTTGCTGCGGGGAGAAAAGGCAGATCACATGAATTTTGCAAAATTACTGACTTTGCCCATTTCCAAAAGAAACATGTTGGGCTTTTTTTAAGTCCTTGAAAGCATGATTCCCATCATATAGTTATCAGACAAAAGATTTTCAAGTAACGCTGAACATAAATTATGCTGCAGACTGTGGAACAAACTTTTAGAACTGTTTTTTATACTAGATGGAGATTAGACAAAGATATTATTAAGGGTTAGTGTTTTGGTATGGAGCCATAAGGCCAGTCCTGTGACAATAATTGGTTCATGTGGTGTCATCTTAGCAAAGGCTCTGCAATTGTTTAAACATATTTAATATTTTGTGTTGCTGGAGTAGAGGAGAATTTCAGCCTATTTCTAAAACATCCAAGTAATTTCAAAAAAAGCCACTAAGCATCAGTGGCAATATAATAAGTTTTCAGTATGCAAGAACTTCCTGCTTCTCTTCCTCTTGTTCTTTCCTTCAAGTGTTTTTTCATGGCAAAGCTTTACACAGATATGAATGGCAAAAGTGACATTGCTGTCATCAAGAGAAATCCCTTAGAGCAGAAAGAATACCTCCAGCAAAGCTTCGGAGGGAACATGAGGAATGAACAAAACACAACATGAATTTTCAAAATTCATTCCAACATGAGAGACACATAAATGATAGTATTGACTATATTTCAACCCTTGCTTTGCTCATGCTCCCAGGAAAAAAAAACAAAAAAACAAAAAAACCAACATACTATACTCACAAGGGAAACAGCTGCAAAGTTTAAGATGTCACCACCCCTCACAAGAGGTTATGCAGACCTGCACCTCAGCACCTTCACAGCTTAGTTAAAACTCCTTTGAAAAGCATGTTTATCTCCAGTCACTGTATTTTGTACAGCAACAGCTGAGGGGAGTGAGTGTGAGTGCACACACTCCACTCCCTCAGCTACTCTAACAGTCCCAGCTGAAGACATGCACTGGTGGCATCTTAAATTGTATCAGCCAGGTTTGCCTGGAGCTCATCTAACCTCTCTTCAAGGTTCCACCACGCTCTCAGACCTTATGAAGATGGAGACTGAATTAGCCAAGCTACACTTTTGCTCACTTCCTAGCATTATCGCAGGCAGGTAACAGCCCTCCTGAGAGCTCTTATGCTATTATCAAAAATCTCTGATTCTTCCTACTTCTCCATAGTCAGAATAACTTTCTATTTTGGAATGACTGGTGCTCCTGGCTGACCTGCAAACTTCCTTCAGACCCTTAGCTGGTAAGATGATGAACTCATCACACAGAAGTGCTGATTGTAGTACTGTTTATAGAAATAGGTAATTCCTCCCCCCAGCTTTCTGTAGTTGTGTCAAGTGCTCCAGGAACTACATCTCATATCCAAGCCATTTGCTGTGGTAATTATTTCCTCAACAGATGTGTGGTCCCATGCATGAGAAAAAAATGTTAGTATTTGATTTTCTCTGAAAAAAAAAAAAATTAGAAAGTCAACAGTGCTTGTATATAACCTGCAGTGAAAACCCTACACAATTCTGAGGCCAGTAGATACTGGATTAAACTTTGCACTGGGGGCAAATCCTTGGATATACATCCTTGTTCCTGTTGTTCCTCTCTGGGTTTCAGAAGCAGAGAGAAAATGAAACTCAACTGCCCCAGGCAGTACACAAGTCACATTCTCCTCTGATTGTTACAGATTTATTTTAATTCCAGGTTTCTCTGTCTCTTTCTACACGGTGTGCCCAGAAGCCCTGAGCACTTTTATTAGTATTGTTAAGATAAATCTGAAATAAGAGAGACATAAAGGTCTCTTCATAGCCCTGTCTCAGCTCCAACTCAGCACTGAGCCTTACATTTACTGGTTTGGTTGGGGTTTTTTTACTAAATTTTCAAGGCTGAGCCCTTCAGTGCTTGAAGAGCTGTCACGAGCTTGTACAGAGAACTATTTCCTGGCTGGGGTAGGTTGGTGCCCTCTGTACCAAAACCAGCACCTCATACAATCACAAAGCACTTGGTATGTCAGCATACTCAGGCTATTTTGTGAATCCAGACAATCCAGACTCAGGCTTGCAGCAGAATGGAAGCAGAAGAAAAAACATCTGTGATTATCTGGCAACACAGAGCTGTCTGGTCTCACCCCTCTGGCAGAAGGCCTGGGTCTCTGTCCCCCTTCTTTCTGCCTGTGGAGCACAGGGGTGCAGGCACTTGCCAGCTCGGGTCTGGAAGCAGAAGTGCTGCACCAGAGTGACAGAGCACTGGGGCCAGAAGCTGTGCTGAGCTCCTGCTCTGCTCCTCCAGTCCAGCTGGCTTGGACCCAGACAGCTCAAGTTTCTCTGTCTATCACTTCCCTGCTCTCCAGATTCTGGGGCCAGCACAGGCAGAGGCAGCCCAGATCTGTTTGCACACAGGATCTACGCTGTTTTCCTGTTGCACAAAGCAGAGCAAAACAAGATGAAAGGGGTAGCAGCTGGAACTACACAGCTTTGTAGAGATTCCATAACCATGCCTGCATTTGCTGGATCTGGAAATGAGGAGATGCTTCTCAAGCATTTTGCACTTGTAAAAGGCTGCTAAGGGAAATTCACCCATTCTGCAACTTTAAGAGCTGCAGCTGTGGAGTGTAAGCAGAGAGCAGGAAGCAGTTTGCTTACCCACGCCTGCTTTCCTCATGCAGCAACTCTTTCTCCCTACTGGAGGGTGCACTTTTACCTGATAAAAAGAATTGGCAGTAAGCTAGAAAACAATCAACAGCGCTTTTTTCTTCCCCTCCCCTCCCACTTTCTGCCTGGAGAGATTTAGAGAAAGTAGGACTCCTGTGAAGAAAAGAATCACAACCTTAAGCTGCTGTACTAACTTCCGGTAAACACTGCATGAAAGCATTCAGGGAGCTCCTCACTCACTTCCTTCACAAATCTAGAAGACAAGAAAACGAAAGCATATGACACTGCCACAGATGAATAAGGTACCTTTAAGATTCATGCCTTTTGTGCACAATCTGGTCAATCCAAAGGGCAGTCACTCTTCTATTGAATTACGCTGCAAAATTATTTCTCTCTCACTGTCGTGCTTCCTGAAGAGTTGCCTAAATAAGCTCCTTGCAGGAACTCAGTTTGCTTTCATTTCAGATTGCAAATAAAAAGAGAAACCAAAGTTGTAAGAATAACACAAATTTAAGTATGTGCTTTTATTTTATGCTTTCATGGCACATTTTCATTTGTAAACATTAAATTACCAGTCCTCTTCTTCATATGTTGAAAATAACCACCAGACATTTGAGAGAATTACCTGAGATTTAAAAACAAAACGAAAAAAAAAGAGAGAGAAAAAGATCTGGCATCTTTTACAGTACTCACATACAGTACCATTTTAGGAAGACTTGCAAAAGGGAATGTTTTCCAAAATAGGACAGTTTTCTTTTGACTATAAAATATACAAAATACATCAAAACGCCTTAGAATGATCAGCCTTATTAAGAGGATGTGGCAAATCACTGTTTCAAACAATTCCATTAATGCATGGCTGAAACACTGCATCAGTCCTGCAGCAGCACAATATCCACATTGTCATGAACACCTTGTAAAAGCAGCTCTCCTTGGTAAGTGATAATCTTCCGTCGTTTTGCCGCCTTAAGCGTTCCCACCAAGGCTTCAAAGAGGTTGGCACACTTTTCATCAGCAAAGAGCACACCAAATTTCACGCTCACTTGTCCATCAGCATCTAAATAAAAGACATAATATAGATTTCATTCGAGTTAGGAGATTACTGGGGAACACTGAACATTGAAAGTAAGACCCATTGTTTTCCAATTTATTTGGGATCATATTATGAACGCTGATGATGAACAGTAGGCAGAACTCCTGCCTAATCTAACTTTGCCTTTCCTTCCAGAGACTCGTATCAAGGACCACATATCTGCTATGTTTACTTTTATTGATGACTTCCTGAAACCTATGACAAGCACAAGCTATTGAACCTCTTCACAGTGTTCGGAGGAAATTAGTTTTAAATAATTAAAATCCTAGAATCCTAGAACATCTCAAATTGGAAGAGACCCATAATGATCAAGTCCAGCTCCCTGCTCCTCCAATCTAAATCTAAAACATACATTAAAATATATTTTTAATGATTTTTTCACTTGTTAATATTTGAGGTTCACATTGGAAAGGCTGCAATGTGTATTTTCACACAAAGCAAGAATTTAAAAATATATATTTAAAGTTATGTTATTCCTAAAAAGCAGATGCAGCCATACAAAATGCAAGATGTACATATCCGTTCAGGTTTTGAAAAACAACGGAACAAATGGCACCAGAACTGACAGGCAGGAGCAGGTAGCACAAACAAAAACTGCATAAATATTTGTAAAGAAAGAGAAGTTTCAGCAATGAAGAACAATCTTAAGAAAAAACGGTACCTTCTAAGCAAGTTTAAGGAAGTTTGGAACTACACATATAACTCCTGGATTAGTTTTAGGCATACAGACCAATTTCTTCCAAATAATACAATCATCAGCAGAATTGAAATGCATGACTTCTGAAGTACAGAAGTCACCAAGGAAGGAGGTGGAAGGAGAAGGTGCAACTTTCTTTCTGTGGTGACTGTAGTGAGTATTGAAAGCCTAAAGAAAAGGTGAATCTTGCAGCTGATTCAGGGAGCAGGATTTCAGGCCTACATCCTCTCTGCTGCAGAGGCTTAAACGTTTAACTTTATAACAAAACTGCTTTAAAGGATGGGACACAGGCAGTACTGTACAGTCCAACATGAAGTGCATATGCAGGTTTTCAGCTTACCTGAGCCTGCTTATTTAAACTTGCCAAGTTCATAATTTGATATAACATGACTACATCTGTATGACATGCCTGCATGGTGACATGTATGTACATACACGCATCTATAACATGACTACATCTGTACAGAGATATTACAATACTTACTTTTGGTTCCCAGCCGTCGAATCTCCTCAATCAAGAGGCTAATTTCATGTTCCACGTTCATTGTGGTCTAAAAGTGAAATAAATTTTTACAAAGTTATTAGGAATCCTGTAAATCTTTTGCACCGTTCTGCTGTGTTCTCAGTTCTTTAGGGATGTCACAACACTTCATAAATCCCAGTAGTCTGGAGACACATGACTACAGGATAGTCTAGGACTTTAGTCTTTAACAGATAAAGAGCCTCTGCACCTCCACATTTGAAGGGAAGAGCAGAAGTTACAATCTTGTTACATTCTATACACAAATATAAGCAGCCAATCTCAAAATATGCAAGATGTGGGAAGGTCAAGGAAGGGGAGGGTTGTTTGTTTCAAAGAACCAGCTTAAACTGCCACAGAATCAGAGCAACGCCTTAACATCACAGGTCTTCAGGGGCTTTGCAACTTTCCATCGATGGCCTCAATTAAAATGGAACATCTGCCTCTGAATTTCTCTCTGGGATATGTGGTAGATTTGGTTTCTTAAACCACACCACAGCTTTCTACATATGCTGGGAAGATATTGCAGACATCCCACTGGTTACAGACACACATGGTATCTGAAAGGACAGCAGCTCCTGCATACCTGCTACTGAGAGCAGAACTGATCCAAACTATGCAACTGACCTAAGGCAGTGAACATTTTTGCCACCCGTAGTCATCCCGAATCTACTAACAATGCCAAACATATCCTGGGCACCTCTCTGCCGTGAAACACAGCAATTTGCACCAGTGTACACCAAGGCCTTCCAACAGTTTAGCCATATGCAGCAGAGCATATGGCAACACTGCAGTCACACAAAAGCACTATCTATCTACAAAGCGTCCAAGGTTAACAAGTGCAGACACCTGAACGGTGTTTTATGACCTGTGCTGTGCAAAGCAGCATCAACACAATGAAACCTTTAGATGTTGAACTCCTTAAGGAAAAACAGGGATTAAGGTAGGCACAAGAAACTGGGCATCACAGACAAAGCAAAGCATCAAATGCAGCTTCCATCGGTGCCAACAATGCAGCCTGGAACAAAAGCCACTGAGAGCTTCTGGAGCTGAGCACTAGCTAAAAGGTGCTCAGTGCACACTGAGGCCCACTCTGGTGTTCAAGAAACCAGGATTTCTGCACTAGAATGTAAGTGGAGTTAAAAAATAGACATCTGAATGCATCACAAACTCTTCCTGAGAGAAAAGCTTCCCCTCCCTTCTTTATTGAGTTAAAATAGGTAAGAGTGACATAGTTCCACTTCCTGACCTCTTACAATTTATCCAAGAGGCAAAAAACCCTTTGCAACAGAGCCTGATTTTTAGATCCAAAATTCACATGCACAAAAATCCATCTTTTCAGCATGCAAAACTGAGCAAACCTAATTATCAGCATGGGTTTTGGGCAAAGCCCCAAAGCACAGGTTCATTGCTAGCGCACGGTAACAGCAGCACTGCAGCGGGTATCAGCAGACCGATAGGTGACACTGCAACTGGACCACCACTGCCAAGGGCAGGGCACAAAGGCTGCACAGCTGCCATTGCCTTAGGTGAATTATACAAACTTCTGGATTTTGTTTGAGTCAGCACTAAATAGATCAAGTCAGCAAGGAAAATATGACCCATCTTACTTACAAGCTTAAGTAAGAAAGCTTACACTCTCACTATTTGTCAGACTGCCAGTTCTGATATTGGTCATCACAACGGCATAATTAGCTCCTCTTTGAAGACGTTTCTCACTTTAAAGGCTCTTTGTTACCTTCAGCTCTTTAAATTCACGTTAATTTCTTACTATTTTCATACATGTACACCATCAATATAAACAGCAGTATGTAGAATTTAAAAAGTTAAATTCTACATTATCAGCCAAGACTTTTGAGATCAGAGAAGCACGGCTGAGCAAGGAGTAGGGATGCTCGGTATTTCAAAACTTAAATATTTGCTTTATACTGTAGACACTCAACACACCAACTATCAAAAGTGCACGCCGTCTATTAGACTCTAATATTTCTGATGCCAATACACTGCCGTAAGGCAGTACGTGGTAGGGAAACTAAACTTCTCCTTATTTGGTGGAAACGCGCCGAACCGCTGCGAACACACACACACACCCACCCACCCACTTACACATCTGTCACCCACCGCGCCGAGCTGTCCCCCTGCAGGCGCTGATGGCTCCTCGGCGGGACGGCGCCGGGAGGCAGAGCGCGGCTCCCTTCCCACTCCCCGCCGGGATCTGACTCCCGCCGCCGCCTGCGCAGGGAGCC
>WEIT01018237.1:155497-172971 GCA_013389985.1 Dryoscopus gambensis
CGAGCTCCCACCGCCCCGGGGCGGCGCTCCCGGCCATCTTGGCCTCTGCCCGTGCCGGATGCCGTAGGAGCGCGCCGGCGCTGCTGTGCCGTCTGCCCTGCCGGGACCCCTCACTCCGTGCCGTGCCAGGGTTCAGTTCTTCCCGCGGCAGGGGCGTGAGTGAGTTTGTTGGGTAAAACGCCTTCCAAGGCCAGCCCGTCAGCAGCTCCCTCTGTGTCAGTGGGTCAGCTTTCAATAATTCACCGTGTTGCTTCAGTCACTTTCCGTCACCGTACCATGCCCCATACGCCCCATCTCCGCTGGCTTCCCCGGGTGACATCATGCCACTTTCCTTAGGCCCCCCCACATTTATTTTCTCCTAGAAATCCAGCTCTCTTTCCAAGGAGAATGAACGAGCTAGGTTAACACCATTTACTTTCGATAAAGTTGTGTTGAAGTGTATCTGTATGTCCATTCAGCACCGTGTCCTTGCACTCTACGCTGCAGAAAGAATGCAATTAAATTTTTTCTGTCTTGTATCATGGCATTCACTACTACTCTTGTCTCTTCCTCTTCGCCTCACAGAAACGTTTACGTCCTCTCTCAAGGACTCGGGCATTTCAGCTGAGAGCTGCATTAACTCCTACGAAGCAATGAAGCTGCCGCCACCCACCCAGGCAGAGTCAAGGCTCGCACCAAGGCTCTCCGAAGAATTCTCACTGGCACAGCTGAAGGCATTGCTGTTCCCGGCTGTCTCTCCCACCTCCTCATAAGACGTGACTGCCCCTAAAGCAGAGTTGATACAAGAAACTATTTCCAGCCCTTGCAATTCACATTTTCATGCACTAGTTTCTGAAGGTGAGGCTGAGATTCTTTCTCAGACTGAGCTGTGCCAGCTGGGGCTGGTCCCTTACTACATTCTCCCATCCCAGGTGCAAGGAGGAATAAATAGGTGATGGCACCTCAAACCACTGTAGCAAGCTCTGCTAGAGCTCAAACCTGCAGCTAGATAAATTGATTTGCACAGTGGAAATGATGCCAAGAAGATCACGTTATTATCACTCCAGGGATTATAGTCTGAGCCCATTGCTTTTCCAAGGGATTTTTTGGATGGTGCTTTCATTAAAAGATTAACTTTTCCTTAGAATAATCACTATTTACCTATCAGTTACAGAATCTTTTTTATTAAAAAACACAAACATACTGCTTTCTGGTTTTGATACGCTATCAAAACATTTTCTGGAACAGATTAGATGCATTTTACATCAATAAGGGGTGGTCTTTGCAAAAAACAAACCTTGATAGTTAGGGAAACAAGATTAAAAGGCCTACATTCCTAAGTAGATAATGAAATTAATGAAATTTAAATCTATCTGAATTGAATCAAAAGACAGTGAAAATTCCCAGGAAAATGCAGTATCTGAAGAGCACTGGTGTTCTGTGCATATGTGCATACTGCTTTTCCTAAGGTCTTTGTTATATTGGCTGACAAAATGCTAAATACTACAGTAAAAAAAAGGTAGTTTTTTTTAAGGTAGATCTGAGATTAAGCTTTTAAAAGGGAATCTGATTAGTATGTTAGCAAATATGTCAAAGATTCCAGTCATTCAGCAGTATAGAATAAAAGTGCTTATCTTCTGGTTTTATTGTTAACAACATGCTTTCACTTGCACATACTCTAGATTTCTTAATCATCAAAAAAATCATTACATTTGCACAAATTATGTAGGCCTTTGCTTTGCATAATGTGATTGCTATTATGGATAATTTATGATTGATCAAGTAATAGTTTGTGGCTTTTCAGACTGAAGGTACTATTATTATTATTATTATGCTGATGATGAAATCTGTGTTAAATATTCCCTTCAATTTTGACTCATAGACCCTAATATATAAGAAGCATCAACTGTACATCTGAGAAAGATGAACAAAAATCCGTAATTGCTTATCTTATTTTCTTTTAACACATTTTGAGTAAGTGCAATGTGTTTTTTAAATTCTGTCTTTTGAAAAGAAAGTGTTACACCCAAGTATTTGTTGCCAGGCATCAGGAGATTATTGAAACACTTTTGTTACTATTTCTTTTGTGGCCCTTCCTAGTAATTTTAAAATAGGTTAATAAGAAATCAAAACTATCTGTTACCATGACAATTAAGGTAACAGATATTGCCAAAGTACGAAAATTAGCTGGGCAGCATCAGAACTGATTATGTCCTTACAGGGACAGCAGCAGTAAGCAGGAAACATGATAATTATGGAGATGGTGATTTCCCATCATTCTGTTTCCACAAATTGATGTTGTTTTAAAAATGAAAGAAGTGCAAAATTGTCCTTTACAAGCTTATAGGACAGACATGGAAATATTGCTCATACATATCTCATATAACTGGTGAACGTCATCATCAGACTCATAATTCATTATGCATTTTAGCTGCATAAGAGTGCCCCTTAAAACTCAAGAGATTCTGCCTTAAAACAGACTATTCTGATTTGACCTTCCTTGGCATCTCACTTTATTGTTACTGTCCCCCCAGGTACACATGAAGGCAGCCAAACAGAGGAATTATGCACAATGTAAAAAACGTTGCTTGAGAACAACACAGTGGACATACTGCATCTGATCAAACCATCAATTCAACAGGGCATTTTGCCTCCAGCAAGGACCAAGAGCAGGCATTTGGAAAACAGCACGATCAATGAAAACTATCCGTTTCTCTCCTGGCTCCTGGCACTTATTGGAGCAAGTAATTATTCCATCTTCTCCTTTCTCTATCACATTGCCTAATTTAATTATTTAATCTCATATAAGATGAATGCATCTCCACGTTGTTGATCCTTCTTGTTTCTCTTTATAATTTTTCAAACAATCCTGTTATTTTCTGGGTTTGAATTAGCAGAACTGTCAGTATTACTCAGCACGTGGGTATAGTATAGACAAAAAACATAAGGATGTTTTCTGTTTTGTTCTCATTCCCAATAATAATAATTCCCAACATTTTACTTGACTTTTTGAAAAGTTCTAAGCACTATGCACAATGGTTTCAAAGACTATTTCCAAAGTGGTAATGATTAATTGTTCTGTTACAGATAATTAGGATTACTCTCCCCCCGATACACTACTTTGCATTTTTCAGTACCATCAGGTGTTTTACTGTGTAATTTAAAATAGGATCACACAAACTTTGTCGCCTCTTTTCCCATGACTTCAATGACAGCTTTGAACAGCACAGGAGGTCGAAAGAGAAATGGTACTAAGAGTGCACTAGTAATTAGTAACCTCTCTCCATCATGACTATTAGTTGACCATTAGCTTTACCTCTTTGTCTTCTCCTACCTTTCAGCTGTTTATTGATTCTGAATGGAATCTGAATGTCTTCTTACCCCATGAAAAATTAGTTTTATAAAATCACTTAATGTTCACAGCAAACACATGGTAAACATATTTGTCATTACAGGTTTCTCCAGAGACAGGTGTGTAACAGCATTAGGGCCAAGCCTGAAAAATGTAGGGGAAAGTTATAAGGTCATTTGCTAGGTAATGGCCATATTGTTTTCCAGCATATTCTAGACATTCTCACTTTACTAGTATATGTTGATAACTCACACTGTTCTTGTTTTGTATAAGACTGTTCTTTTTAATTTTAGTTGTATTATATGTGCTTATGCGTAGGCAGACATCTGCATCACGTGTGCATACACAGAGTTTTCTGCTGAGATGCTCCCCAGCTAAAAACCATTAGAACTGACACCATGATTTGCAGATTTCACTGTTAGATGAGATCATATTAACAGCCTTCTTACATAATCCAGATCTTACTTTTGTCTTCCAACATAGTTTTGTTTTACACGTTGATTTAGTAGAGACATGAATTCCTGCTGCATGTGCCTGCGTCCCATCCCCTTGCTTTAATGCCAGTAACTTGTACCTGTGCAAAGTGCCAGATTCTCCTTACTGTCTCCAAAGCTGGATGGAAACTAGAGCTGTGATTCAAACGGGAGTGTGTGGATGTGTCTTGTCCCAGCCCAGCCCCATCAGGTATCTGTGCCATCGACCTGCCCTGAGTGCCTTCTCACCACAGGTGCATTGCACCCATTGCGTGAGTGTGCTGCAGGGTTATGACTCAGCGTGACTCAACAGGAACTTGTAAAGCCACTTCAGCCCAGGCTAAAACAGGTCTTAAAAGTCTTCCTATGATTAAAGATTTCAAGTGGTAGAAGACCTACTACGTTCCTTATTCCTGTGGGCTTTGTAACACCACAGAAAAAGTAATATATCCTTTTCTAGAAAATGACTGGGTCCTTGGGTGCGATGAGAAATTAAAATTCAAGTCAATGCTGTTGTAGAAACCTGATGGGAATAAACAATATTCAGAGAGTATGGATATTAGGGACAGTCAGAAGAATAGCTGTATTTTTCGAGACAAGCCAATCAACAACGAAAACATTACTCTTCTGTGAACTCCATATTCTAAGGGTCTTCATAGTTTTTGGTCCAATCATTGTCTTCTTTGGCCACTCTCTCTGTCTTAAGTCAGCAGTTTCAGCAGCAAAAATAATTTAACTAAAATGAAAAGCATAGTGATGCTCTAGAAAATTTCCACGAATTTGCATGTAGACTCACGTTTTAAAATATTGATTGAATGGACTCATAGCATTACTTTTCCTATAATGACCAAAAAAGCCTGAACCAAAAGAGAACAACAGAAAAAAACCCCAACACTTTCTTTTTTTTACTCTCTCAGTGTGTTAAGAAAGTAACTTAGCAAAACATAAACATTTCTTTTAATGTAAAAGCAAATATGCTAGACCAGCCTCAGAACAAGAGAGACTACAAATACAAACACAGTGACTGCTGACAGTCTTGGCTCTTGAATGAACACTTCAGTTGAGGTAGATGGAGTGATTCACTTACGCTGTTACTCACTGGTGTCTGTCCAGGAGAGAGGACTTATTTCAGGAATGGCCTCAGTCCATCACAGCCTTCCTGTTATTCACTAGGTGCCTCAAACAGCATAATGCTGCTACTTCCTAAATTTAGCATATAAACCTTTACTACAATGGAATACAAAAGAGAAGGAGTATTTAAAATCTTGAAATAATCACTGAAATTACTTGCTCCATCCCTAAGCCAAAAGTAAACCTCTGCATGAAATGACAGAAAGATGCTGTACCAATACAGGCTAGAAGACTGGGCCCATAAGATTAGTTATACAGCACACACTGTAAGAAAAACTATGGGATGGCACTAATCCATGTGTCTGAGTGCAGTTACTTGAAAACTGTAAGATTGAACCCAAAGCCTCTCTCAATAGGCACAAAGTCAGAATTAGTCAGGGGGTGATGCTTTTCTGCACAAAAGGATGTGAAGTAAAGAGGATGTGCACAAATGTTTTGAGAGAGAAGAGCATCAAAAAGTGTTTGGAGACGGTTTACAAAGAGAAAAAATGTATAAAAAGCTGATTATACGTAATGTATTTTAAATTGTTCTTTGTTATAAGAGCTGAATATTTGAGAGAAAGGAACATGAAGACTAATTACTTTCTCATATTCCTGGTGTCAAAAAATCTCATGTGGCAAGGAAACAGCAGTACGTCTCCTGATCTCCAGACAGCATGGGAGCAGCTGAATCATCGAGTCCCTCTGTCCTCTGGTATGCATCATGAAAAAAAAATCACCTCCCCTTCTCCTTTCCCTCTACACATATACATACACATACTGATATTTTGGGAACTTTTTCAGAAAACCAAAAATACAGGCTTTGCATAAAAGATGTCTAACAGTGGTAGCAGAGATGACAGTTGCATTAATGTGGAATTACTATCTACATCCCCATCAAATACAGGTGTAATATATTTATTTATTAGTTTCATATAAATTTCCTTCCTAAAGCTCAGGCATTTATCACGAGTCATGGCAGAAGTACATCAAATCTTTTCCTGAACCAAGTCTTACTGAAATGGACCCGTGGATTTGCGTTTGTCAGAATGCATTAGCTTAGCGTATGAAATTGTGTCATGGCAAAAGTCATCACAGTAACTGTTTTTTTAATTGGTGAAATGTCAAGATCTGCTGACCATGCAATCATGATTCACAGAAGTTTACAGGTGGATTAAAAAAGGGAAGGAAACTTTCTTTATCACTGAATTCATGACAGTTAATGATCACTTGATTCAAGATTCCTGTTTATAAGCATTTTTAAGGATAAATTTTGTCTGTAATTTTGCTTGTCTGCATTCCAGGTTCTTAGATGAAAAACAATGCTTATGGTGCATACCTGACCATTTGAATCTGATAATATTTGCAATTGCACTGAATTTATACTATATTCTTAAGTCACATACAGAAAACACCTTACTGTTTCCTGCACATGGGGAAGTGTATTTTTTAGGATAAGATTTGTATACAAACTACCTTTTAGGAATTCTTTTCTGGCTTCAAGATACAATGCTAGCACTGAAATCGAAATGAGGTTCAAATTCACATGTCATCAAATTTTATTAATTTCACTGGCACTGCAGCCACAAGTCATTTGATCCTAAATAGTTTGATTTCAGGCTGCTTGAAACTGCAAGAAAGAACAACAATCAGACTCCCAGCATGGCTTCCCATGGAGCACTGGTAGTGGTCTCACATACTGACCTAATAGCCTAGGAGGATTTCTGTCACGGTGTAGAAGGTTTAAACTGTGTGTTGATTTCAGAGAGTAAGAAATACCTGCCAGGGAAGTATTATG
The DNA here is from genome assembly GCA_013389985.1 of Dryoscopus gambensis. Lineage (NCBI taxonomy): Eukaryota > Metazoa > Chordata > Aves > Passeriformes > Malaconotidae > Dryoscopus > Dryoscopus gambensis. The sequence goes on from WEIT01018237.1 coordinate 162,210, forward strand.
AGAATATCAAACTAATCTGCACTTTTAACTATGCTCTGTGGTTTGATTACAAAGGGGCCAGTTTTCTCCTTCATCTAATACCTAAATTTTATTAATTTTTCATCTGCAAAGTTAATTGCAATTGTGTATTCCAAGCTTCTGGGATAAGTCTTACCCTTTCTTATTTTTCCTTGAGGGAATTATGTCCAAGGATCTCTGACATGTTGAAGAAACTTATATTTAAAAATATAGTTAAGAAAAATATATAACCATTTTCTTATTTGTTTTATACTTATCCTATGTGATTGTGTTACATATATGTGAATAATATTTGCCTCTAAAGGTATTGTGATGTCATATTTTGAAGCAGATATTATTTGTTCTCTGTCACACAAATAACATAGATGAATCCCACTTCCTTTATGTTTACTGAAAGAAGCACTAAAGCTGTCTTGCACATAGGCAAGTGTTTTCTCTGTGAACAGTTACAGAAACCTCCCAGTGCACTTCCTCTGAATCCAAGTCTTCCTTAAGTAAGTTTAAACCAACTTGTTCTTACAGTTTCCTGCCTCCTTCTTTCACAATGCGTCATTCAAAAAAGCAAGGGTTTGCCACTTTGAGTGCATCATCATTATTTAGCGTATTAGGAACCAGCATATTACTCCTTTGTAAACAGTAATCTCCATTTTGATTTTAATGGAATCTTATAAAACAATATTAAATGACATGAAAGTAGGCTTCTGCTAATCTGCAAATTTGGCAGAAATGATGAGGGTGAGGAGGGGGCTGATGATTCCAGAATTTGTGTTATCTATTTCTGTTCTAAAATCCAGAAATAACTTTAATTACAGTGCTAACAGGGAACAGAAATTGGAGGGGTAGTTTTATTTTTTTTCTTGAGACAATCAATTGTATCACAGACCAAGCAAAGTAAGTCAGTGTTAACTAGTAATTAGTTAACAGTGTTAACTAATACAAAGGCTCAGTATTAACCACTTCTCATATAGCACATAGTCATCAATAAAGACTTGGTACACTGGTTAATTACTTACTACAGATCAAAATGTTTCCACCACAGAGGCAAGCAGAAGACTTGAGACTAGTGTCTCACACCAGAAGAAATGAAGGTGTTGTTTTGTTTACGCACTTTCTAAGGAATACATATCCTTTATTTCATTACTGGGAAATTGAGCTTGTATGTGTTCCCAAGCTAAACTGACTGCACAGGCTATTTTTCTCACAGGTCAGATGTGAGGAAACAGAACCTTTTCACTTCCTTCATAATCTCTATATAAAGAGAGGAGGAAAATGGGACCAGACCTATTGTTCTTACAGTTTCCTGCATCCTTTTCCACTATGCCTCATTCAAAAAAGCAATGGTTTGCCACTTTGAGTGCATCGCAGTTTAGTGTATTTGGGTATTTAATAATATATGTATGGCTTTTGCAGTACACAGACAGTATCAGAAAAGCCCTTATTGGTAAAAAGGTTGTATGTGAAGGGTAGCTTCTGAGTTTGTAGGGTTTTTTTCCATCTAATATAGTGTAGCTCCTCATTAAAACTGTTCTCTCTCTTTCAAGTTAATAAGATCGAACTACACAAATAAATAATCTGCCCAAAAATCTCAATAAACTATTATTGGGTTTCCTTTTCTCAGCTATTTTTCCTAAGTCTCAGTCAACTGAGTGGATAGAGCACTATGATCAAATATAAACAAGAAAAAAGTTTGAGTTACAGAGTCATGAAATCATTTAGGTTGAAAAAGACATCTAAGATCATCAAGTCCATCATTACAAAAATATATTTGGTGCACTCTTGGCCACCCTAGTCCCAGGCTTTTTGCCAGGGCTGCAACAACTCTTACTGAAATGGACTGGGAAGTGGGACAAGAAATTTCTGTTCTCACTCATCAAGGAGCTGTAATGGAGATGTGGGAAAGCAAGCATGAGCCCACCGTGTGCTCCTGGCAAGCCCTGCTTTGCTCTCCAGTGCTACTCCTTCCACCACTACTACATCCTCTACAAATGAATTGCAGGGATCATGCCAGAGGCTTGCCCTCACTGTCTCTCAGCCATTTGTAAGACACCTATAAAAAGAAGCACTACCCAGACATTTCCCATGAAGAAACCTCCTGGTACATCACTCCATGGGTCAGCAGATGACAAGGAGGCTGAGATAGCCTGCTACTTTTTGGTTCCTGTTCAGGCTAAGAGATCTAGGCTGCTACCTTAGCCAGGTAGCAGCAGTGCAAAGATTCCTGCAAAGAGTCAGCATTACCTTTTATCAGAACTGTTTTTTGATCTATTGGGGAGTACGGAAGAGATAAGAATTCAGGACACAGCCCTTCAGTCAGAGAGGTGACTGTACATCCTAGCAGCTTCCTGATTAAATTATTTTCTATACGAGAGTTAAACTGCTCTTAGCCTGAAAGAAAAGGCACATGGGAAGAATAATGATGCAAAGTGCTGCTTTTCTTCACCTTTTATTTCGTATTCTAGTATAAGTGAGATATGTGCTTCATGCACTCAAGAGTATTGTCTCTCCTCTGTCAAAGACACAAATCCCGGTAAATTACTTTGGTAGAAAGCACACACAAGTTGACAGTCCCATGAAAAAATGCATGGATAGCAAAAGATGCAGTCATCCCTCTGTATTTATGCACAAATATCCATTCCATCCTGCCGGTCTCTAACATGCTCATTTTATGATTAATTTAAAGAACTGTAAGATCTGAACTTTTTTTTTTTTTCCCCTAAAGGAACAGGGAGAAATAAAGTACTTGGCAATGATTCCACTTAAATTCAGAAAGCTGTAGCACTATGTAGGCTTAGCCCAAATTCTACCAAATATAGTCCTGCTAAAATGACTGGAACAGAACATGATGTTTCAAAAATAAAGAAATTACATTTATTTAGAACACTTGAATGCGTGTTAATTAAGTGTATTTCCACTCTGCTCAAATCATGGGTTTAGTTCAAATAACTTTTATTGATTTTACATTACAGGACTGTCATTAGCATTTGCTAACTGAGTCAAGTTCCAATGGTAATAGGTTTTCTTCAGGAATTATTTATACACTGACAGGAAAACTACATCCTTCTTCTCTGACATCTTGAGACTCTCATGCAAACAGAAGAAGTTTCAGTTCTGTGTATATTTTATATATCTTATTGTCAAATTCAGAAAGTGGGGTCTGTGAATGGTTTCTGTGAATAGAAATCGTAGTACAATGAAAATGCTACTGTATTTTGAAATCAAGTTCTGCTCTCAAGTATACTGATGTAGGTGCAAAGTTATGCTTCTCAGTGTGATGGAATTATCCTGCCTTTTATAAGAATACATGAGAGCTGGGGACATGTAGGTGATGTCAGTGATCTAAAGTAGATGGGGATTTGGCTGTGGGGGTCAGGGTCAGCTGCAAAGCAGCTGCTGGAGGGGCAGCCACAGCCAGGGCCAACCTTGTCCCAAGGGAGCTGCCTTCATCCCAGGTTCAGCTGCAGTGCCTGGCCAGAGCTGCAGCCCCAGTGCATTGCTGCCCTGTGTGTCCCTGGCTGTGGGCTGCTGGTCCAGACTACCCGGTCCTGCCCACTGCCCGGGCTGGGGGCGGCAGCATGGGGCTTTTGCCAGCAAAGATGACCACTGCCTGTCTTGTCATCATGCTCAGATTCCAGCTTCCCTTGCTAATCCCTCACAATAAAGGTGGATAAAGAGATGCAACTGGAAATAGGTCTCCAAAATAAGTCAAGATGTTTGGAAGGAAAAAAAGAGAAAAACCTAAGACAGGGGAGAGAAAAAAAACCCATAAAAATTAGAAAGTGTGAAGATATAAGAGTCTGGAAAACATATTAAAGCAAAGCTATATATAGAGAGGAAGACCTTTAATTATCAGACTCCTTCCTAGAGCCACCACAGATGGAGCACACAGCATCTTAATATCCCTCCTATACCTGACTGAAACATCAGAGAAATGTCACAACAGTGCTGTTTTTAACAAAAGAAGCATATTTGAAAGCACATAGGGGTGTTTTTGCTCTAGAGGAATTTAAGAAAAATAAATAAACTAGATTATTGCTATATTTAAAAAATAGAAGACACAGGGAGGGTTTTATATTTTATCTTAGCATACCAATAACATCACTGTGGACAAAAAAGGAACAAATTAAAATCCTTGAGAAACTGATATTAATGGAAAACAGCTAAAAGAACAGTATGAGTCAAATTCTGACCAAGAAGGAGAATCACTCTGTGAGATAACGAACCCATGAATCCAGAATAGAGAAGGCACCAAAGCACAAGGAAAAGGCAAGTTGGAGTGCAAACCCCATGACTATCAACATTGTGGATGATTGTATTGCTGTCTCTGACAAAAAAATATGCAGGAAGAAAGGTTAAAGGGGAAAATTAAAGATCTTGCATAACTGATTATAACTGAAAACTCTTCAGGTAAAAAATAGTAAGATGGACACTAAAATGTAAGTGAAGTGGAAAAGGACAGATACATTTTTATATATAGTTAAAAGAAGGGAATATAAAAAGAAGGGAGGGTTGAGTATGTGTGTAATATGGGAGAGATATGAAATTTTGCTTTCAGCACTTCTTCCCACCTCATAACCAATTTCTGACAAATTCAGTAATGTGCCAGAAGTTTCCTGAAGTAACTATTAACAACCCTCCCAGATGGAGATCATGATTCAGTGGAATAATGAGGAATAATCAGGAAGGAATAATGAGAAATAATCCCATCAGGAAGGGATAACATCCTGTTTCATCATCAAGTTACACTGCATTTCCATATTCAGGGAGCAAGAGGAAAGAGTAAAAGGTAGAAGAACAATGAGAACTGCCCAAGAATCCAGGGTGATGGAAGCTGAGTAAACAAAGGTAATGAAGGAGGTTAAGACTGTTTTCAGACTAGTTGGGACTTCAGTAATGAAAATTCTAGGGCTTGAAAAGAAAGAAAGATATTGAAGGACTATGAAGGTAACCCAAATAATTTTTTAAAAGTAATTTGAATATAGCCTTATAATACTTCAAGGCAGTTGCTATCAATATATAAATAATTTTATGAATAAATATGTATGTTAATGTCAAAAAGTACAAAGAAAAGTTTATCTTATCCCTCTTGACTCTACAAAATTATAGAGACTACATTTATAAAAGAAGATGTAGACATTGTCATGAATAAGCTGTAAATAAATATGGCAGCAAGAGCAGATGGATGTATAGTTAACTATTGTAAGGATCTGAAAGGAGTTTTAATTTATGTAACAGACTTACTTGATAGTATCATGCAAGCAAGAGACATTCTCTTCTTGTGGAAGAAACAAGGATAGTTTTAAAATCTAAAGAGAGGTGATATTCGATTAGCTGCTCTGGCAGGTAAATATAAAAAGTCACTCTGCCCTCAATATATTCTGTAAAGGAATGCCTCTCTGGAAACTAGCAAACGTGTAGCTCTGCTGTGGTGAGGGTAGGCGGACCCCCACCTTTTGAGATGCGCAGATGAAATCTTCTGTAGAAATCTGCCAAAATCATAAAGGAGTAAAGGTTGCTCATTTCCAGTATCTTCCATTTGATTGCTTTAACTGAGACCCTTTTCCTTTGAAGGCTTTCATTTGATTGTTTGCTCTTTTCAATTAGTTGAAGTATTTGGGTGAAAGAGAAAAGGAGTCAATTTTTTAAATATGGGCAACTTTTACAAGGACTGTGATAGATATATACAAATTAAATGTTTAAAGGAAAGACTGGGGAAAACTGATGCAATAGTGAATTATATGGAAAGGATACTATTCATTCTGCACTGAGGAGGTTTAGAGGCAATAGATGTCTTCAGCCAGCATCCCATACATATTTCAGTGGCGACACAACACGCTAGGGAGGCTGCTAAGAAAAGAGGTTGTTATTTTCCCATCTGGGATGTGCCTGCACAGATGTGAGTAACCACATTTTGGTGAGTAACCACATTGCTTTAGATCCACTGTTTGCTTGATAAATGCTCCTTGCAAAGGTGCTCTCCTAGTATAGAAGGAAAAGAACAACCCCCGCGTTGTTACTATCTGCCACCTAGCTCTGTGTGGATTTTTTCATCCATGGAAAATCTCATAGTCTTAAATGTATGATGCCCTTTTGATGGAGAACCAATCCCAACAGGTCTGGTAGAACTGGTAGGTTCTTTGAAATATGGATGCCATTTCATAGAAGGTAAAAACAGCACATGATGAAACTGATGTTTTTCAAAATTGCAAAATGTAAGGTTGGAAAGAGGTTGTAAACTGTAACACAGAACATAGATGCAGAAATTCACAAAAGTATGGGTATGATGTCTGTAAAGTGGCTATATTCCCACTGAAAAGTTGGTTCTATACAAAGAAGATACGTATGCTTTTAGAAAAGCAGAACAGGAACTTCTTTCATTTGTAGTTGTTAACACTATTCTCAAAATCTTCTTCTGTCTGAAATAAAGGACCTTATGTCCAAAGGTATCTTCTTTTGTGAAAACAGGCAGTAACAACAAACCAGTTCTAAAGTCTGAGACAGCAGATATTTCTAAACATCCCCCATTTTTCTAGCCCTAATCTACTTGTCTTTACACTAAAGAATCAGGATAGAACAAGTTCCCAGAACTCCTGATGAGCTGCAGGTAAAGGAGTATATTGACAGAGATTGTAAAACCTGCTCCACAGCATTATATATGCGGAAGAATTTAGAAAGGCAATGACAAATAACCTCAGGGCCATTTTTCTAAACTTGGAGAACCAGATGCAAAATGGAAACTGGACCTGAATAAATACTTTATAAGGCTGAAAGTTATTTGAAGGTGTTTTAATTAAAAAAAAGAATAAAAATCTGGGCATATACCTAACTTTAGTGCAAGTAAGGTAGTAAATGAGACCCACTAACTGTAATAAGAACATCAAAAGCAGGTAGACTGCAGACATGGCACACCCCCATCATCTGATGAACACCAGACCCCGCATCTGTTTATGAGTTAGGTTTATTTTTAGAAATGAGTCTCAACATGTGTAACAACTAGTTTTCAGAAACCAATAGTAAGTTCACAGCTGATAAAAGATGCTGAAACCAGTTTTAAGTGGTATTTCCCTTAAATGAATAAAATTCTTTTTGTTTTTTAGTACCAATGAACGTACATATTTCTGGTCACATATCAAATTGCAAAAGTATGCCTTTTCTAAGAATAATGTATTATTGATGTATAATTTAGGTCTGATTCTAAGAGTTATGGGCAGCAAAATAACCTTGCACTTCAATCCCCTTGGGTCATTAGATGTAGCCTTCCTATAATGATGATGATTTTCTCTAACTCTTATCTCTTAAAAGGATGAATGCTTTGATAACAATATCTTAACCGTTTCTTCACAGAAAATAAAATACAGTAAAATTAGGCAACATGTGGAGAATTTAACTCTTAGCTATTCAGAACTCTGAATTCTAAGAAAGTAAATTATAAAGAGAGAATAATATTTAAAATACCTAAAAATCCGGGACAAAAAGGTCCTCTTCTTGTTCCATTTAAAACATAAATCAAGGCACTTGAATCAAGTGCTTCATGTACTGAAGGCTGAATCTACTGTATCAAAAGCGTATCACTAATGATACGTTTTGGTGGGTACTTTGCCAAAAACCTTCTTTGCGTATCTAATATGAGCTCTGGGAAATGCTGTGATACAAATCTTTCCAAACCAAAAGATCTAAAAGTCAAAATTGTTTGGGTCAGTTGCACTGGCAAGCGCAAGTACAGAGAAGTTACTAACTTCTTCCTAGCATGCATGAATACTATTTTCCTCAGTTCATCCTGCAGCAAACAGCATATTCTCCAGATAAACAAAATGAATTGTCACTGAGGAGCCACTGAAAAGATTTTTTTTTAATTTAATATTTTAATAAAATATTAAAGATTTAATATTTTAATCAATAGATGCTAAGTCTGGCATGATGGGCACCAGTAAAGTTTTGAACAGAAGATCCCTCCTCGGGCTGGAGGTCTGCAGGGGCTGACTGGGGCAGGGAAGGGAGATACCATAGTAAAACACAGAAACATTTTACTGAGACTCTCTGAGGCAAAAATGCTTTGTCCGCATGTAGAGCTTTGGAAGTAGAATTTAATTTGCTACAAGTCATGTCATTTTTATTATTTCTGCTCAGTCTTTGAACTGACACAAAGCAAGCAGGTAAGTTTGCGGTACAGGAGTTGGAAATGAAACCCAACAATCTGATTCCCAAACTATCTACCTGAACACCTTCAGAGAGATGCTATACCACCAGGAGAAGCATTCAACCCTCCAGTAAGCAAAGATATCACATTTTCACGTGATGTATCATGGGTTTAGTGAAATGTACAGTTATTGAACATACTTCAGAACCATTTGGCATATGTGGGAATAGTCCATGCTAGGGAACTTCATCCTTGTATTAGTCTTTGTGTTGTGTACAAACTGTTGCAGCCAAGTGATCTCCATTAATGTAAAAAGAGAGCTCTTGCTGCAAAGATGCAAATAAAAAATAGCAACTCAGAATAATAAAATGTCCGGATTACTCACTCAATTAAAATAATGAGATGTCTGGATTACTCTTAGACATAAACCTCAAAATTATTTTGACAATAAAAGTATTTTGGGGTCCCTAAACTAACTTATAGCTACAGATACATAAATATATTAATGTTTCAAACTCCAGTGCCTGAACTAGTGCACAATCACTGTAAGAAGCAAAGGCACATGGAACCAAATCACCTACTGATAAGTGATTTAAAAACCTCTTCTACAAATAGCTCTGTATAACTAATGGAATTGCAATGTGCAATTCAGCCATCAGAGGAGAGGTTACAATCATTTTACTTGCAGAGATACTGATGGGACAATAGCTCCTAGTTAGTGACCTATGATGCTAAATTGGCCTTATCTAAGTCTATAAAATCATAATAATTAGTTATAATGTTTTAAAAAGTTATCTCTTTACTATAGACTATTTTGAGGAATTTTTACTGAGAATGTGATCGATCTGTGTGGTTTCATCATTAGTGTCATTTGGAGTAGGAAAAGCTTGATAATGGTACATTTCTGGGAAGAACCTTTTGTCTGTTATTTGAACTATAAACTAACATCTATGATTTTCAGAAACTTTAGTTAGCAGTAAAAGGATATACTGTGTATTTCAAGTAGCAAGGAATGTCTGCTTTAAGTTCAAAATGTAACTATCTTAAGAGGCAGAAAGGATGAGGTGCTGTAAGGGAAGTAGAGCAGTCAGCAACAGCAATCTGGAAAGAGAAATATTGCAAGAGTCATGAAGGAAGGTGAAGTGGAAAAAGAGAAGAAACGTAAATTAAGAATGATAGAAGTGTATGAAGTGGTGGACTGCCAACCCAGTAGGATTTTAATCAGACCAGGTAGTCAGGGTCAGGCAGGAGACCCTGGCATTTGTCACATGCCCTCCAGAAGCCGAAGTAGCTTGGAGGCAACTTTGTTAATGTACTGCAGGAAAAGCATAGATCTAGCAGGGGGACCTAACTGTAGCCTTCCAGTACCTGAAGGGAGCCTACAAGAAAGATGGAAAGAGACTATTTACAAGGGCATAGAGTGATAGGACAAGGGGGACTGGCTTCAAGCTGAAAGAGAGTAGGTTTAGATTAGATATAAGGAAGAAATTCTTTACTGTGGAGGTGGGGAGGCCCTGGAACAGATCGCCCAGATGTATGCCCTATCCATGGAAATGGTCAAGACCAGCTTGGATGGGGCTTTGAGCAACCTGGTTTAGTGGAGAGTGTCTCTGTTCACAGCAGGAGGGGTGAAACTAGATGATCTTTAATGTTCCTTCCAACCCAAACCATTCTATGGTTCTACCCAAGGAAACACACAGAAGCTTGGAAAACACAGCTCTTGCCCATTCTTCCTTGCAAGGCTGATGTATGGTGCTATTATCCAGGCCACTTATCATGTGCTGTGTGGTGTGGATGCATACAGATGCATATAGCTGGGCCTATATAACATAGTAGGCTGTCCTTCACCCGTGATCAGCAGAACCTGCACCGGGGATGATATCAAGTGCCCCATGCCCCACAGAAGTGATTATTCTCCTGTACTCAGCACTGGTGATGTCACAGCTCGAGTCCTGTTTCCAGTTCTGGGTCCTTCAATATTCAGGTGCTGGAGCAAATCCAGAGATGAGCAACAAAGCTGGTGAAGGGTCTGGAGCACAAGTCTTATGATGAGCAGCTGAGGGAGCTGGGGGCGTTTAGCCTGGAGAAAAGGAGGCTCAGGGGAGACCTTATCACTCTCTACAACTCCCTGAAAGGAGGGGGTAGCCACATGGGGGTCGTCTCTTCTCCCAGGCAACCAGCAATAGGACAAGATTGTCTCAAGATGCACCAGCTAAGGTTCAGGATGGACGTTAGGAAGAATTTCTTTACAGAAAGGGTGATTAGACATTGGAATGGGCTGCCTGGGGAGGTGGTGGCGTCACTGTCCCTGGAGGTTAAGGAAAGACTGGACGTGGCACTGAGTGCCATGGTCTAATTGACATGGTGGTGTTCAGTCACAGATTGGACTCGATGATCTCAGGTCTTTTCCAACCTAATAGTTTCTGTGATTCTGTGAAGGCAGCCGCTCAGCACTGCCTCAGCCTCTCACACGACCCACTAAGCCGGGACGGCCGGGCAGCTGAGCATACCCTGATCTACTCGGCAGTTTCACGGGGGCCTCTGCAGTCCCGGCCGAGGCAGAGAGTGAGCTGCCCCGCACGGGGGTCCGAGCGGCGCCCTCCCCGCGCC
>WEIT01018239.1:4880-25734 GCA_013389985.1 Dryoscopus gambensis
GGCCGCGCCCGGGAACGGGAATCTGCTGCTTTCCGGTCCAAGGCTGCTGGGTTCTGGGGTGCATCGCTGTAGCTGCTCCTTGGGAATGAATGCCAGTGTTTGTGGCGGTGGTGGTGGTGTGTAGCGGCTGTGCTGGCTTACTCGTGCGAACAGCCCCGCAGTTTGATACACAGGTCGGATTTTTATCCTGTGAATGTCATGCAATAGCGCAGCACCCTAAAAGCTGAGTCTTGCCTTGTGCTTATGAGAGAGCTGTTCCCTGTTTCCTTGAAATACCAGTGGTTCCTGTAAATTTACCAAAAATAAGACGTTAAAAATATTTAAAAGCAATTTACAAATTTTTTTCTAGGAAAAAAAAGGTCCCATATTGAAAGAACACAGGCTTTGAAGAAGGTTCATATTCTGTAGCGATTCCCGAGCCTCAGGAAAGTGTCATTTAATTAATTTGAAATTAAAAGCGATGACTTGGGAAATGAATACAAAATGAGTACGAGTTTGCACTGTGAAATGTTAAGATATTGTCTTACCTACTTTTAGGTTGGGCAATAGAAACAACCTCGTTGGTTTGTGTCTTGGAGCAAATATCCCAGTAAAAGGTGCATTAGAACAAGCTTTGCTTCTTTTAACTGACTTTTAAATGATGTCGTTCTCCAGCCCTTGAGCTTGTTGACAGAGCTTGTCGTAATAGCTTGTTGACACTGAGCAGGGGCACGCAAGAAAATCAACCGAGTGTCCTTTTAGAGGGTGTGGTGATGCAAACTTCCTGTAGCCAGACAAATAAATACAGCGTATCTATCATTCCACATAAGGAATTACGTGTGAAATGAGAAGTAACTACCCATCAGAGGATAGTGGCTAATGGGTCTTGCTCTGCCTGCATGCCTGTGACAGTCCAGTACTGCCAGGATATAGCCTGAGAGTTGCACTTTTTAGTATCTCTGTTGACGACCTGGACAAGATCACTGAACCTCTCTTCAGGTTCACAGATGATACCTAGGATTGTGTTACTGAAAATGTTTGTAGGTGGTGTGCTCTGTTTGTTCATGATAATGTATTTAATGATTCTAACCTTAAAAGCCTCAATTTCAACCATCAAAAAATAATTAATGACAGACTGTGAGAGTTCACTTAGTGATACACATTGTTGAAGTTAAACAGGCTTTGAGGTAGTCTAGTTCAGTTCAAGCAGTCAGTGATGAAAGGTGATCTTACCCCAGTAGATGTTTTCCAAGGGACTCTGGATGCTGTGCCAGATTGTAGTAGTACTGAAAGAACTACTGGGTCAATGCAATGAGCTTAACAAAAGGTAATAAAGCAAAAGGAACGAGTAGGAGATCCTTGTACTGCTCAGGATGGGCAGTGTCGCTTACCCTCCTCTTAGAAAATGCTATTCAATTATGCTTTGCCTTTTTTTCTTTTTTTTTTTTTCATGTTTCTGTCTTTTCACTGCATTTCTTAAGCTGTAGACAAAGGCAGTCTGTAAGTAGGTTTAAGTCTGCTGTAGCTCTTCCCCATTGTGATTGGGTTAAAATACTGTTTTTCAAAATATTCATTCTTTGCACAAATAAAAAGTATTTTTAGGTGATTGAAATTAGACCACTTTGAATTTAAAACTCTGGTACGAAGTACTTTTCTTGTAAACAGGTAAAGTTTAATGTGTAATAAAGGAATATTTAATGTTTAAATATATACCTTCGAAAGGATTGTATCTGGAGTAGGGGAGAGGATTGATGTTTTCATTGGTGTAACTCCTCTGTGAGACAATCCTTTATCTTTCAGTTTATGTGTTTTGTAATATGAAAAATTTTCTTTTGACCTTGTCTTGATTTTTTTTATTGTTTGTTTGGCTGGGTTTTTTTACTGTTGACTGTTATTAATCCAGGTTGCCATTGTCTTTGTGAAAGTTACTAACAGTTTTCTTGACTTCTTTTCAGGACTTATTTGGGGTGAGCATGGTTGTTCCTTTAATGAATCTTCATATCAAATCTCTAGGAGCAAGTCATACAGTTGCTGGAATCATAGGTGAGTTGCAGTACTTGATTTATGAAAGAGTAAGATAAGGCCTGGATTATGCCTTACTGCAAATTGGACATTGTTACATAATTCTTCCTTGCTAATAGCATAATAAAAAGTAAAGACAATTTTCAAGTAAAACTGTAAGGGCAGCTATACTGTGTTAGACCCAGAGCCCTGTCCAAACTCATGCACTGACAGTAGCCAAAAGCACATGCTTGGGAAAGAGCACACTTGGAAAGAACAAGGAAGTCTTGCAGTAGCACTTGTAGAGCTCCTTTTCCAGCATTCAAGAATTCTCAGCTTAGCAATTTAGGGAGCCTGAGGTGTTGCTTGTAGTTTTATTGTTATTTACACTTTGCAAATGGTAGTTATGCAGCTGGTTCTCCAGAGCTTTCCAATGTCCATGATTGCTCCCAGTTTGAATAAAATCATTACAGCTGTCTTGGCAAAATACTTATTTACTTTCAGGAGTGTTTACAAATAAATTCTGAACATTTGGAATTTTATCCTAAAGTATTTAGTGATAAGGTAAACTCTGGCTTTAAAGTACCTTTTATGATACTGTTTATGGTTTGGAATGATACAGTATATTCTTTATGTGGTTGACATGGGAGCTGTTATTCAGTTTTATTATTTTGCTTTTTTATTTAACACCTATGAAATAATTCTGCTTCTATGCTGATTTGACAGTATTGTTTTAAGCAGCATATTTAATCAGAAATATGTTTTCATTTCAACAGTCTGCTTTGATTTTTAACTTTACTAAAAACTGGGGTTTGAGGTGTATTCTTATAAATGAAAGAGTCTGGCAGATATCGCACCGCAACATTTCTCCTTCTCTTTGTTCCCTCTCTTCTGTCACTAAGTGCTGCTAGCCTCCAAAAGCAGAAGGTAGGGTCCATGTTTCCTTCAGGGCTTCTGTGGTGCCTTGTAGTAGACTGAAGCACCAAGTGGGAAGTCCCTTCCAGTAATGGAATTCTCTCCTGATTCTGAGAAAGCAATTATAAATGCCAAGATCTGTTTTGTTTAATTTACATACAAAGCAACATCATTTTACCGTACAAAGTTTTATGACTTTTCATGCTAAATGCATAGTTTTACAACTTTTCATGATTAAATGCTAAACTCCACCCTTGGTTTGTCCTGCTCCCTCTTCCCATTCTTCTAGTAAACTATTTGCAGAATTTCACTTTTTTTCATCATTTAAAATTTTGTGCAGTTTTCATTTAAAAAAAAAAGCTTAATTTTTAACACTGGTATTTTGTTTGTTTTAGGATCTCTCTATGGTGTAATGCAGCTATTTTCCAGCACATTTGTGGTGAGTTCTAACACTGCATTCCAGAGCATATAAGTATTTCTATGGATTGTAGGGTGGAAGAAGGTGGGGTTAATAATAGCATTTCTTGACATTTTGAAAATGCATAAAGTGTTCATATAAGCATTTTGGTTGGAGGGACCAATTTTCAGTTTGCATGAACAATGTCAGTTTCATTTATAAGGAATTGCCAGGTTTTTCACACCCGAACAGAGCGCAATTTTTAGACAAAAACTAGAATACAGATTTTGGTTCAGACACATTACTGAGCAGGTCACAGTTACACAGGATTCTCTTTTCTGGTGTTGGTACTAGTAAAGCAGTTTCCTTCAATGCAGTAGCCTGTGCAAAAAACAGTCTCATGAGTCAGCTCTTCATAGCCTGTGATCTAGTTTGCTTTCCCTGCTTAATGAGCAGTGACTTGTAATTCACTGTATGGTCTAAAATTAATCATTGCATCTTTGCCGTTTGTTTGGTTTTGTTTTCTATTAGCTATTGATCTTTTCTATCCTAATGTTACCCTGGTGTCACTGTTGGGGCGGCCACAACACNGCATAAACATTCAAGCATTCAGAAGAATAACAGGTGCAGAAATGTTGCTGTTTTTCTCCTTCTATTGTTTGAATTCCATACTTCTGTTGATACTATATTTTCATGGATAAGACTGATTATTTTTCTTCTCTTGGGCTTTTCTCACGAATAGAAGCTAACCATGTCCAAATTAAGATCTGTGAAGCCTTCAGGCCAGCTGCTGGCCTCAACACCCTGGCACTAGTTTTCTAGTTTTGAAGAGAACAGATTATGAGAATGTCTCATAAAAAAACTGGTTCAGGGTTTGTTACACAGGCCACCTGGGATAATTTCCTGCTAATTTCCTGTGGCATTTTCTTTGAATTGCAAGATCATTGCCTACTTTCTTAAAAGCTATTTCCTCTTAGGAATCAAGCAGATTTATAAGCATGATAAATGCAAATTTTGTGTTTGCCCTCTGCATAGCTACTTCTTACCTGTCTGTGCTCAGATGACAAATTCCTCATAGCCAAGATCATTGCTTTTAGGATGTTCCAACAAGTGTCTAATACGTAGCAGCCAGAGATGCAAACAAATACTTGTGGTTGGTTATGGTAAGATTTTCAGAAGGCTCTTACTGGTAATATTTTGTGATATTTATTGCAGGACTGTCTTTTTAAAAGGGAGATTTAAAAAAAATAAGCTCTATACATAACATTAAATGGAATCATAGTTTTGGCTGGTGCCTTGCCAGCAGGGCAGAGCTCTGCTTGTGATTTCCAGATTTTGAGCACTTAGGAATGCTGTGTAATAAGCTTAGTAGGCTTTCATTGACAGTCCTTTGATCTCTTTTCTCAATTTAATATAGAAGTACTGATTGATCGCTGCACATAGCTTAGTGTTATAAAAAGCTAATCTTTCTTTCCTGCTTTGTGAAAGGGCTGCTGGAGTGATATAGTAGGAAGACGGTATTCCCTGCTTGCTTGTATTCTTCTCAGTGCACTGGGTTACTTCCTCCTTGGAACATCCACCACAGTGTTCCTGTTTGCCATTTCTAGAGTCCCTGTAGGTGAGTAAACACTTGGCATTTTGCAGTTTAAATTCACTGTAGTCTCAGTTTGAGAATAACTACGGAAGAAATGAAGGTAGGTGGATAGCTGCATAAGCATAATCACCCAGCAGCACCAACTGAACCTTAGTATTGGAAAAGTCTCTACAAATCAAGAATTCCTATGATTTTTTCCTGCAAATAATTTGAAATGTTGAGGCTTAACCCACCAGACAGCTAAATCTCACAAAGCTGCTTGCTCTAGCACTGAAGAATTTGTGATTAATGGAATTTTAAAAATATAAATCATACAGTCTTGGACCATTGTTTTTTGAGATACCTTCTGTCTGGTTTTTTTTTTTTTTGGAGTGAGAAACACATGTTTATTAATTGGTTTATATTTTGTTGCAGGTATTTTCAAACACACACTTTCCATCTCTAAAGCCCTGCTGTCTGACCTGGTTTCGGAGAGAGATCGCCCTTTAGTGATGGGGCGCTTCAATGCAGCCTCCAGCGTGGGCTTCATTCTGGGACCTGTTGTTGGTGGCTACCTTGCAGAGTTCGAAGGTGGCTTTTACCAAACATCCTTCATCTGTGCCTCTATCTTCCTTCTGAATGGTGGTAAGTTGTATGTCACATTTTGCATCTTGGGTCCCTTCATTCCTCACTTTTGTACAAGTTTTTATGCCATCTGTAACACCTTGCATTCATAGCGTGTTTATCGTCTGTGGCATAAATATTTTCTGTACCGATACTACTCTTTGAATTTGAACTTGAGTGGAAGGGTGGGAATTTTGAAACAGTTGTCCTCCAGGTGCTTCTCCTTTGTTTTGCATATATCCCTTTTACTTTCAGACACAAATGGGAATTTTTGATGTGCCCAAAGATGGAGATGAGAAATTAGAATCTTGGCTTTAGCCATTAGATTTGTTTATATGATGTGAGTGGCATCTCAGTGCTTTCCTTTCTTGCTTTCACTGCATTTAAAATTGAACTGATACTGTGAATAACACTAGACTTAATATTTGCAAATTTTTTAAGGACAAGTCTTGTTGAGGTCTTTTATTGAATGGTTGGAGTCAAACTAACGTCTTCCATGTAAAGTTGATGCAATTGAATGAAATCAGCTAATTTCTTGATCTTTATAGGTCTTGTCTGGATGTTACCCTGGAGTGAAGAAAACCCTGGCAATAGGGAGCATTACAAAGACAAAGGAACAACAAACAGTTTCTCAGCAAAATCAAATCATGACCTGCACTTGAAATCAGCAACTAGTAGAGCTGTGACAAACAGTAGTTTTTTCCAGTCTCCATGGATCCAGGTTGCAACAGTCCTGAAGAAGATCAAAGGAATTGCGTGCTCTAATTTGTGGGATATATTTTTAGTCCGGTTCCTGATGTCTGTTGCTATTCTGCTGTACTATAGTAATTTTACTCTGGCCTTGGAGGAGAGATTTGAGGTGAAACCCTTGTTTGCTGGATACCTGATGAGCTATAGCAGTGCACTTGGAGTCCTGGCTGGTTGTCTGCTCGGGCCAATAACAAGACTTTATGGGCACAACACTTACAGACTTCTGTTGCACTCCAGCACTTTTACCTGCGTGCTGATTCTCCTGTATGCATCAGCACTGAGCATATGGATGGTCATTTTGTCCTCCACGTTCTTGGCCTTCTCCACTACTATTGGCCGTACCTGTATCATTGATCTGGAACTGACTGTTGGTGGGAACGAGGCCAGTGGTACACTCCTAGGTGTTGGACAGTCTGTGACATCAGTGGGACGTATTATTGCCCCACTCCTTTCTGGAATTGCTCAGGAGTTCAGTCCTTGCGGCCCACCAAGTCTAGCCGTGGGACTAGCATTAGTTGCCATTGGGATAATGAATACAAACAAACAAAAATACTGTAGTCATGGAAACATGAAGTTAAAAAACCAGTAGTCACCATTTTGGATTGCACAGATGTATCTTCATCTGCCAGACTTGTACAGTAATTACATGATTTTTAAAAGAAACACATCATATTCACATGGAAGCAAGTACATACACATATTTCTGCTGCAGGGATGTCAACTCTAGACAAAAGTTATTTTAACTGGTACCACTAGGACATTTCTAAGAGGGTTGCTATATTGTACTGGCTTGGATTTTTTTAAATGGATTTTTAACCTTTTGGGAGGGGAAAAAAAGAATGTCAGAAAACGCACAAATCCTGCTTGTAGCTCATTTTTGAAACAGTGTTTAGATTGAAAGATTGTTAAAAAAGGTGAATCAAAGGTGAATTTTTGTTATTTAATCAGAAGGAGAAATTGCAGTATGTTTGGCCTTAATTTCTTATGCTGTGGTCTGTTTCCTTTTGTCTGTTGTGACAGTACCTTATATAACAGGGCATTTGCTTATGTCATTTTTGTGTAGCATATTTTGTCCACAAAGCTTTCTGCAGATCATAATTAGACACTGGGGTAATCATGCAACCCCTGCTGATTCCTGGTCTTTCCCAAGTAATAGAATTGTGTATATGCTAACTTCATGTACTAGAATACCTAATTTTAGAATAATACAAGGCCATTCAGACTGAAACTGAGGCTGAATTTAAGTTTTACTGAAATTTGAACTGGTGGCTTCTGTTTAGTAATAACTTCTACTGAGCATCTTTGTCATAAATTATTTGTTTAAATTTCCTGTGCAATTTTTCTATCTTCATTTAAGAATAAATTTTCTTCTTAAGTCTCTCAAATGGCTGTAAAGATGTGCTGGAGCAACTAGTAGTAGTTTATGGATCTGGATTAATGCATCCTGTCTCATCTCAGGCATAAGTAACATTTCATTGACAAGAGAAAAACAGTTTTGTTGGTATTTTAGTCTTCATTTGTGTGCATGACTTAACTGAAGACAGGTTACTCTCAGAGCTGTACAGAGATTGGTAGCGCTCCTATGCTATTTAGTGTTCAAGCTCATTACTTGCCAGTCACCCTTGTTTGTATTTCATATGAAACATGGAAAAAATGTATTTTGCACTGATAATGTTCCATATGGGCTTCATTATATTACTCGATGAAAGTACAAAGTCAGCTATGTAAAAGTGTTTGCTTGGGGGGCTTTGTGCAATTTAGTTATCTCCTTGTGTATATATACATCAGTGCAAACATTCTTCCTGCTTCAGGTGAGTTGTGGATGGTGTTCTGCATTTTTTATTTTCATTTTCTTCTTTACTTTTTCCAGTGCCTACTAGCATTCAAATATTTGTTGAAACCTCAGTGATTCCAGTGGCAGTACCATAGGAATTCATAAATAGAACTCTGAATTGTTTTATTTATTAACATAATCAGTGTCCTATTACTACTGTGACTTCAGTACATATCCTCAGAATTCCATATTACGATAATCTGTGTTTCAGTTCTCCCTAGGAGCTTGAGGCATTTTCAAGTCTCTTATCTTATCTTGCCTTTCTTGGTAGATGCGCAAAACATTATTGCTCTAAATTTCCTATTTTCTTTCTTTCCATCTTTTAAATTTATTTTCTTTACCTAAAACCACTCTTCTGTTAGTAAGGGACTTCTCTTTTGCATCTCTAGCAAGGGGTTAAGGAAAGGGGTTGGAAAAAAGCTTCAAAAATTAATATATATAAATGATTTAGTAATTTTTCCAATATTTGTTGATTATATGACGTAGCATAATATTTACCCTTCTAAGTTGCTGCACTGATTTAATCTGACTTCTGTAAACATCTATCCTAATATATACCCTACTGAATATTGGTTATAGAAACCTTACAGTTGAGAAATCTCTGGAAGCTTGTGGTCTTGGGGACACATTGCAACACATTCTACAGAAGTTTTTTACTTGTAGGCCAAAATTACTTCTGAAGTGCCACAGAAACATTTCTGTACAGGTACAGAAAAATTGCACTTTTTTTTTTTTAAGGGCTTGAAATAAAAGGAAGTGACATTCCACATGTATCATTTTGTCACTGTGTTTTTTTTCCCTGTCTTCCTCTGCTGAAGCTACAGCACAAAGTAGAAGTATTCAAGTCAATAGGAAGAGCAGATGCTTCATTTTTTTTCCTCAAGCTGTGGTTAAAATCACTTGAATCTCTCTACAGTTCCCATAAAGGACACAGGAACCAAGGATTCAACCAAGAAGTGGCTTGGCATTGGCAGGGAATGAAAAAGAAGAAATAAGAAGAACGAGAACTCAGCAATTTTGGACAGAAGTCCTTAAAGCTACTGTTCCCAGTGTCTGGAGACCACATTTGCACCCCTTGTGTTGCCTCTTAGTTGCCATAACCATGCAAGTTCATAGGGTGAATATTCAATGACATTCCTGCAGATACGGAATTGTGATTCCCCCTTTAAAGTTGAGGGAGGAGCAGTTGCAGCTAATTTTGGCTACAGTCTAGTGGGCAAACTACTCAATTACTCAGCAGTTTCTTGAATCCAGTTGTAGTGTCTGCAGAAGACTGTAACAAACCAAATCTGAATATGGACTAAAGGAAAACAGTTTCTGCCGGCAAACCACTGCAAATTAAGATTTTTCTCTTGCTTGCTGTTCCTTTATTTTGGGTTGGTTTTCCTGGGCCTGGCGGAAGGGCTGGGTTTTGGTTTGGTTTGTTGGGTTTTTTTGCTCTTTGCCCTTCAAAATTTTCCCTTCGGTGAAAGTGACTTTTTTGAGCATTTTGATCAGCTCATGTTGAAGAAGCTGTGTATACAAAATAGTAATTTATTTCTGTAAAACAGCTGGTATCATATGATATGTACTGATTTTGTTGCTTTTAAATGATGAAGCAAGTGTAAGATCTTTCCTCCTGTTGGGGTAGGCTGTGTACTTTTAAAGAGATCCTTTATAAACATACCAGTTGTGGGGGATTGACCCTGGCTGGACACTAGGTACCCACCAAAGCCACTCCCCCATGGAACTGGACCTGGACCTCACCAGAGGGTGAGAAAATTAACAAAAGGCTCATGATTTGAGATAAGGACAGGGAGAGATCACTCACTGATTACTGTCATGAGAAAAACAGACTCAGCTTGGGGAGACAATTGAATTTATTACCGATCAAAATCAGAGCAGGATAATAAGAAGTAAAATAAATCTTAAAAACACCTTCCTGCCACCCCTCCCGCTCCTTCCCGGGCTCTACGTCCTCCCCTGCTGCAGCGCTGGGAGACAGGGAGTGAGATGGTCAGTTCATCACACGTTTCTGCTGCTGCTCAGAGAGGAGAGTCCTTCCCCTGCTGCAGCATGGAGTCCCTCCCACAGGACACAGTCCTCCATGGATTTCTGCAATGTGACTCCTTCCTACAGGCTACAGTTCTTCACTAACCACTCCAGCGTGTGTCTCTTTTCCACAGGCTGCAGTCCTTCAGGAACAGGTTACTCCAGTGTGGGCCCCCTGTGGGGTCACAGGTCCTGCCAGCAAACCCGTCCACTGTGGGCTCCTCACTCCATGGGTCCACAGGTCCTGCCAGGAGCCTGCTCCTGTGTGGGCTTCCCATGGGGTCACAGCCTCCTTCAGGCATCCACCTGCTGTGACATGGGGTCCTCCAGAGGCTGCAGGTGGATCTCTGCTCCTTGTGGACCTCCCATGTGCTACAGGGGCACAGCTGCCTCACCACAGTCTTTAGCACAGGCTACAGGGGAATTTCTGCTCCAAAGCCTGGAGCACCTCCTCCCCTCCTTTTGCATTGACCTTGGTGTCTGCAGGGTTGTTTCACTCCTCTGTTCTCTGGCCACAACTGCTTCTACCCCATAACTTCTTTTTTTCTTCTTTAGTATGTTATTAGCCACTGATTGTCTTGGCCTTGGCCAGCAGTGGGTCCATCTTGGAGCCAGCTGTCATTGGCTCTGTCAGACAAAGGGAAAGCTTCTGGCAGCTTCTCAGAGAAGCCACCTCTATATCCCCCTTGTTATCAAAACCTTGCCATCCAAACCCAATACACCGTCTCTGCAGACTTCCATTTCTTGTCCAGTTTTCTTTCTTCTGAATTTACTCATATGTAAACCATCGCGGAGGTCAATACCATTCTCATCTTCTGAGAACAAGTTGATTATTGAGCAGATAACGCAGCAACAAAAAAGAACAAGCGCCATTTATGATGTGACTTGCTAGTTACTTCAGCCTCTCTGTAGTGCCATTACATTCCTGCTGCCGGGAACCTCTGTGGGTGCTGCCAGTCCCCATTTGGTTATGGGCATTGCAGGATACCCTGGGGTAAATGATCCTTTATAGCTTGGCACTTTGGCAGTTGAAAACCCAAAACTTGCCTGTGCTGTTATTGCTATAATATTGAAGACTCATTCACAAGAGCTGATCATGAATCTTGTAAGATGATGAATCTTGTAAGAGTGTACTGGAGCCTGAACTTCGAGAATCAAATGATTGTGAGTGGAGGTCAGTGCTTTTAGAAATGAAAGAGTATACAGTTTATTTTAAAGGGAAGTCCTGAAAAACTTCTGTGTTAATTTACAAAGAGAAATGAATTCAAATTTTTAATTATTTTATATCTCAGCACCAAGGAACTATTTTCTGAGATGTGCTACACAATAGGAATCAGTCTTCCATTCTGTTAAATATCTAATAAATAGGAGGTCTCAGAGAAGAAAAAGGAAGTAAACTGAAGTATTTAAAATTTCTTTTCCTTTTTGTGGTAAAAAATTACTTTTTTAAACAAAACCTGTGGCAATTAGGGTGCTATATTTATGCACATTTGCAAGGATATTTTAATAAGATCAGAGCTCTTGTGGTACAAAAAGCATTCCAACATCCAATTTCAAAATCCTTCATCTTTCCTTCAGGGATAGGGGATGTTGACAGAAAACATGAACAATTTTGGAAATGGTGACCAGCTAAAGCATTTCTTGGAGTGTCAGCTGATGTCTGGAATTGGTGGAATTGTCAGCTCTTGAAAACGTTGGTGCAGGGTGCAGTGTGTGCTCCCAGAGAGCCCAAGATAACTCTTCATAACAGCAGGCATGTTATTTTGGCAAAAATTTCAATTTTGTTTTTCCATGTGATTTCTATGTGGCTTTAGTGCAGAAGGATATTCTTAAGTTTTTAAATTGTTCTGCAGAATGGTTTTCTTTTGTTGAACTGGTTCTAGTGGAATTTGCATTATACTTTAGTACCAAGTAGGACAGCCCTTAAAATTTTGCCTCTTTTGGCAAATTATTCTTGGGGTTTTTTTCAAGTCTCTGCCTAAAAAAGGTAACTGGAGGTCTATCTCCTTTAGGCCTTGCTATACTTACTTTCTTATCCTATTTGCTTTCAATTTATAGGCCTCTCAGGAGTTGAAGGGGGAATCCTCAAAAAACCCTAATTCAGAGTGTAACAGTATTTTCCTGGTGTCCCTAAAACGGGACTTTATTCATCAAAAATTCAGTAAAATATCTATACTATAGAGTGTACTGGGGAGTCCATCTGGAAACAAAATATTTGTATGTGGCTTTGGCAAGTTTCCCAGTCACTGCTGAAGATCTGGTTTCCTCGAAAAAGCGAGAAACATTGTCCTCAGTCAATACATGACTTTCCCCATCAGGTGGTGCTCGAGGACAGATTTATTGGACGTTTCATTCTCCAGCAGACAAACTGATAAAACATGAAGGATGTGTCTCCTCTGCAGGCTCAAAACAAAGTGCTACCTTGTTTTTCTTTGCAGGAAAGGAAAAAAAAATAAACCAAGAAAAAGGCAAACCTCTGACCCAAACCAGAGTAAGAGTTGAATGAGAAGGGCTACCTGGAACAGTGCCTGTGTCACCTGCTGCTGTCATTGCTACTGAAAAGGAGAGTACCCAGGAAATCAGTTCCCAGACATGACAAGGGTCTGATTCAGCAGTGGAAAAGAGCCTGAAAAGGGTGGGAAGAGCAGAAGTGAGGAGGGCAGACAGTACTCGCAGGAACACAGAGTCCCAGGAGATTTGTGATTCTGCTTCACAGTATGACCATGCTGAAGACAGGCCTTGATGCTTGTATTCTGTGGATTTCAAAGTGCTTTGGAAAGGTAACAACATGCTTTGGAGCACCAAGAGTTTATGACCGTATTTCATAAAAACAACCTTCAATTTGATGCGCTTGTACTATGGGGCACCACTTTAAGTACAAATAATGTGAGCATGCCCTGCATTAATGGGCAACCAGCATAGCATAGCATAGCATAGCAGTAAAGTTCCTGAAACCTGCATTGATTATTTAAAATTGTACCATAAAAAATAACAACTGTTTGAAAAAAAATGAAAGGCAACTCTCCCCATATAGAAGCCAAGTGCTTGGTCATTACCAGCACATGAACAAGAAAACGCCACAGAGAGTAAACTACATGTTGACGTGCAACATTTCACATTTATTTGTTTGGTCAGATTTCAGATGGGCCTAATATAAAACAGCTAATCTAAGCAGTCTGATCTGTAAGGATGATGTTGTCTCAAAACTGAAATCAAAACTCAAGGCTTTTTTCTTATTCAAACATGATCCAAATAATGCAGTGACAGAGCATTCCCTGACAATTTTACAGATCAAAGTACTTTCCTGTTGAAAGACAAACTTAAATTTGTTTTTAAAACTTCTTAGTTTTGTTCGAACCCAGTTTTATTTCCAAACAGGAGATGATCATTAAAGGACAGCTAAGTATTGATTTCCACAAAAATCATTTGTTGAGAATAGCCATGAACATTTGACTGAGATTATAGAGTTCACACAGCCATTCCTCTGCAGCTTAGACTTTGCATTTGTCACAAAGCAGAAACTTGTATAGCTGGAACAGAAGAAAAAGACTAAAGGACCTGTGCTGAGGAAAGAATTTAGGAAGGTTTGATATTTCAAATACATACATGAAATAAATATTTTTGGAAATTCTGTTAGAAGAAGGAAAGTCTTACATCCCCACTTATCAACCCCCACCCACAAACATTTGAAAGAATTCTACCTAGTGATTTTAAAAGGAAACTCTGATTTTTAATAGTTCTTTCAAAACAAGCTTAAATAAAAAAAAATTAATCTTATTGCCCACAGATTTAGAAATGTGCTAATGAAAGAGAAAAGTTATGATTTCACAGTGTACATTCTTCAATGAAAGTTATCAGTCTTGTAACAAGTAGAATGAAAATTATTTCTGCATTGTACTGAAATGTGTATCTGTGCTAAAGCAAGCTCAGTAATTAGATTAAGTGGGACAGAAAGTGCAAATTCCTGAGAGCTACATTAAGTATCATTTATTTTAATGCACCCTCCCTTCCCATATGCCCTCAAATGGCAGCCATTGACGCTAGCATCAAGCAGTCCATGTTATTGAGGTGCACAGTGACTTCAACTGATTCCAGGGCCCCACTGTGCTACTTTTCTGTAAAAACAAATTAGATGGAACATTTTTGTTCCTTGGAGTGCATAGCTCAGACAAAGAAAAGATTATCTTTCCCCTTTTACAGATGAGGAAACAAAAAGTAAAACAAATTAACCAGGGTCACAAGCATGAGTGAATGAGCTTTCTTGAGTCTCAGTGGTCCCTGACTCAAACAGGAGACTGCTCGCTTTGTCTACGTGCAGTGCTCTGCCACTATTCTACTGCTATGTTTGCATTACATTGCAACCAAGTAACTAAGGTGCAAAAAAGCAATTTTGATGCAGAACATTATTTATCTACTTGAAGTTTTCTCTTTTTAGGCCTTCTAGTGTCCTGCTGAGTGCTCTCAGTTCTCGCTGACGTAAGTGAAAGCCAAGGTAATTCAGTTTTTCTTTGGTGATCCTTAGTACCTTTCAAAGGTAACATATTGCCAAAAATTCAGAAAGTAAAAATTCAAGCTATTCAGGTCTTGTCTCTGTTGCAAGTCCTTTTTATAAGCTGTATTTGCAATTCTGCCCCTACAGCTTGTTTCTTCTCTTCCTCCTCTTTTTCTGCGTCAGAGGTCTTCAAACAAACTAGGTTTCAGGAATATATTTATTCTTCTTTAGAAGTCTATATGATAGGTGCATTGTGCAATTTTCAGTGTTATTCATATTAAAGCTCTGGTTAAAACAAGTATTATTAATTATAAATAAAATCTGAAATGATACACAAGTTTGGTGGGGTTTTTTTTAAGAATCCATTCATCACTGGACTTTCAACAATGATTTCAATGGAAAACGGGGTGTTGAACCTTCATGACTTGCTTCCACAAGAGATGATGTGATAAGGCACATTTCCATACTATCTTAACAGTGGAAATTATGTAATTAAATTAAAGCATTGACATAAGTTATTCATAAAAGAGATATATTTTTTTATGTCTTTAACTTTGCAATTGCTCCAGTATTCTTTTCACTTTGTTAATGGAGTTGACTTAACTCAAATGGAAGTGGTTAGACCCAGATTGAGGCTTGTTTTGTTATTTTAATGGATCCCATAGTCTGATCAGATAGTTTAGAATCCTAATTCAATATGTCCATGGTTTATTATCCAGAATAGTTCTCCTTTGGCTATGTTCAGTACGTCTGGTTCTCAGGCTTATTTCTCTGCCTTTCCCCTTGCGATGCCTGCCTAACTAACCGTGGTGGTGGCACAGGTCTTGCAGACCCATGGTCTGCAGTCAAATCTTCCCTGCTCAAAGTGCCAAATCTTGGTCTCGTCAGCAGCGGCTGTCTGAACCCAATGGACGGCTGAGGCAAGGTGCTTGGGTCCTGCTGCTCTCCTCGTCCGTCCTGGCTCCCGTCAACTTCATTCTTCCACTCCACCCTAAACTCAGGTAGTGGCCTCTGTTGTCTCAGTCTCTGGTCTCTCAAGATTTTCCCTGCTCTGGGTCTTAGATTGAGCACTGTGGTGGCAGCATCCAACTCAGAGTCACTGCTGTCACCCACTGTTAATTGAAAACAAAAGTATAATTTTAGGTGCAGAGTATAACTGTTTCAGGAATATTTGAGTAACAGCACACTGAGCCCTTGCAGCCACAGAAAAAAGTTTCCCCATGTTTTCTATATTCAGTGCTTTCTGATTAGATCCAGAACAAGCCTCTTAACTCTGCCAAAATAGAGGATAGATTTGACTTTAGAACATCCCTCCCCTCAAAAGTGTGATTTTTAGGAAGGTCTCACTCAGCTACTCCTTGATTGCCAAGTGCCCCCTTGATTGAGGTGACATTTCCCCAGTTCTGGGAAATTTCCAGTTCCCTGGACAGAAAAATCTGTCTCTCTTTGAGCTTGGGGGTCTAGTCCCTGCTTACATCCAAGCAGGATACCAAAATTAGATTTCTCACCCTCACATCTCATGAAATCTAAACTGAGAGGCATTTCCAGAGCGCAACATGTACAGGGGCTCTAGAAACTTGACTTTGGAAAAAGAGCATCAGTCCTCTACCAGGCAAAGGATCTCTCAAGGTCAATGTACAGATGGGTGGAAACATCCCATCCTTAATAAGCCTGAATGTAAGACATGAAACAGAATCAACAGAGCAAATCTTATAGGTGGCAAGTGCTGCAGACTCTTCCTCCCACTCACAGTAGTATATGGTCTAGGGAAAGCTGGCATAATTGTTTAGGGAATGCTCCTAAATGATCACTGCCAGGTAAAGCAAGATGGAGATTGTCTGGATATGCACATGTGCATGTATTTTTCCCCAGGAGACTTCTTTAAAATGAGCTAACATCTTCATCAAAACTTGCACACTTGAGTCATTTGATAATAATTTTAACTAGAGTTTATGAATGCTTCAGATTTGTTCTTAGACTTTAATCAGATATGATGTTTTAAATATATCAAAGTAAACAACTGTGTATTGTGCAACTGTCATAAGAACAACTTAGATTAGTAGCCTTCGTGTTATTTCTTTTAAAAACAGTGAGGAAGGAGTCAACAAAATATATCACCATGTAATTGTCCATTCACCCAGATAATTATATTTCAAGGAAGGTCTTAATCAGACTGTGTTTTCAGGCTTTTTCCCTTCTAAATATGTCAAATAATATATTTTTTGACAATTGAATAATCTGGAGGCATATTTTCTCTTTAATTCTAGGTGACAGTAGGTGACCTCTGCAGACTAACTACAGAATAAAAAGCATCCTGCTCTCAGGAGAGCAAAGATTTAATTAGTAACAGACAAAAACACAGTCTATGGCTAAATTAATCTGGAATAGTGGAAAACTAATTGGGGTGGAGATCAGGAAATTTTAGCAACTTTGCACATATTTCTTCTTCCCAGCAAGAGATCTCGACGACAGCTTGTCATGAAAGAAAATGCTTCCGAGTATGGTATAAGCATGATAATGAAACCAGTAACAATCAAATGTAATATATAGAATTAGACAAAGTTTTCACATCAAATAGTTGTGCTCCTACAGATTTTTAAAATTTTTTTGTTAGAATTCCAGAACTCCAATATAAAACATTTGTTAGTTTAGGCAGGGGGAAAAAATAACAATTTGGTTGTAAACCACAGCATTTTGAGTTCCTCATGAGAACAATAAACTAGACCAAATGTCCTCATTGCCCTCTCTGGTTTGGTTCTCAGAGCAGTGTCCTCTACCCTGATGCCAGAGAGAAAAGAACCAAATAGGCTCATAATCCAGGAGGGAATTCTGGACATTATGGAATAAAGATGAGGAGAATGAGCCATGGCAGTGTTCCTGGTGTAAAAGTGTTGCAGGCTGCTGCTTGCTGACAAGAGGAGATGTGCTGGGAGGACTATGCCAGTATGGAATAGGAAGAGAGAAAGCCCCATAAAACCCTGATGTCCAGGGCATTTCTCTACACTCAAATTTCTGCTTTAGGACCCACTGCTTTAAATGCTCTAATATGCTGATTTCTCCACATTGTCCCTGGAAAAACTTTCCTTCTATGTAAGCAAAATTACTGCAACACAGTAAGAGAAAAGCAGAAAAATTTCATTACCTCTAGAAGATGTTTTATTTCGCACTCGTAGTTTCTCTGGGAGTTTAGTGTTTTTAGGAAGTGAAAGGAATCTTTTTGTATTTGCTGCAGCCTGCATGCAAAGAAAAACAAAACATTTTAGGTCACTGCAGACTAGAGTACCTGCATAATGTATGTTAAGATACACAAGTGAGGCTTGAACAGGTTTATGCAGCTAAAGGGCTGGAGAGTAGTTTGGGATTAGCTAATATGTGATCTTTTACTACACACTCAGTGCTGATTGCTGGCTGAAGTCTGTGCTAACTAAGGTGAAGACTGAATAATCTCAAGCAGTTTAATCAAATGAAAGCCTAGTGATATGCCCTCTGAGATCAGAGTTAATAAATGTATGGTCTTGAACCTCAGCCTTGCCTGCACAGGTTTCCCTAAGGAAGGCAAACGCTGCAAGCATGGCACTTCATGCAGCTCCTGTTTAAATTGTGTGTGAAACTTATTAGTCAGCTGCAAAAGTTTGGTTGAGACTGAAGCTTGGGCTCAAGAACTAATCTGTATTCTGATCCTGCTAGTGCTTTATACATATAAATGACTTTATACAGTTGACTAGTCACACTGAAGTTGATGAGGAAGTTAGGCACCAGCATGATCATTTACCAGTTCAGGGCATAAAATCCTTGTTTTCCCCAGACTAAGCTTTAAAGGCTCTGGGAGCAGAACACAATTCATACTTCCTGGAACATGAGTGGTACTTTCCAGGACAAGTTTCTTTTTTTTAAACTCAGAAGTTTCTCAAGGACATCCTTTCTTACATTTGCTACAAAGATTTTTAAAATCTTTACAGTCTACCATTTCTCCTCTGCTCATACCATTCCTTGTGGCAGACCCAAAGGGAACCT
This sequence comes from Dryoscopus gambensis, assembly GCA_013389985.1. Taxonomy (NCBI): domain Eukaryota; kingdom Metazoa; phylum Chordata; class Aves; order Passeriformes; family Malaconotidae; genus Dryoscopus; species Dryoscopus gambensis. Next base: position 23,491 of record WEIT01018239.1, read on the forward strand.
GAAAGCATTTTTTTTTCCCTTAGAGATTTTTTTCTCTTTGGAGTTTTATTCTTTTCCTCTTTATCCTCTTCCCTCTGTGGAGAATTTATCCAAAGATAATTATTCTTAAAATTATAGCCCGTGTGTTTTAAAAATTTATTAGACATCCTTTTTCTCTTCCTGCCCCAAAAGTCCTGCTGAGTTTCCTCACTATTCCACATAGTAAATAATTTAATTGTATGAAAAAGATAACATATTTAACTGTGTTTGAGAGGAAAAAGAATCATTCAGGAACAGTCTTACTATCATAATTAACACCACAGTAGCTCTGGTAATGATCACCTATGAGATACAGCCCTTTTGGAGACATTATTCCAGCCTCAGCTGCTGAAGGACAACTGTGTCAGTGAAGACAACAGTCACTAAGTATTCCTGTAACACAAAAATACATATTTATAGGATGACTAATTTCCTTGATACCTGATTTGATTTGGAGGATCAGTTTCCCTGCTAATTAGTTCCATTCCACCATGGTTGGAAGTTTACAATTGTAGGATTGCCTCAGAGAGTCAAATATTATCATGCCACAGCAATCCTTGTAAGTGGAAGTTTTCCCAACTAGTGTCAAAATCTGAAGGCCTGACTACATTTTATGAATACTAAAGAGCATACAAAATTTTTCAGGTGAAGAGCTTGCTCTGACTGATGTGGTCAAAATCCCTCTCCCATATTTTGGAGCATATTGTAAGTAGCTTTTCTATCTCAAAGCCATTTTTAACCTCAATCATCCACACTTCATCAAATTACTGATAGAGAATAGTGATCATCACCACATTGTGTGCAGAGCCTGTCCAGCTTCTCTGCGGCAAAATTATGGCAGCAGATCCCACTCCCATGTCACATTCTACAAGACTGAAGCTTTGCTGAAGGTGTCAACACAAATTAAGCGTGCAACTCAAGGTGTAAGTGTGATACTTTATGTGCAGTTGTCTTCCAAACTCAGGATATTTTCCTGCATGTCAGAAGATTTTTTTTCTGCATGAAAATTAGCTACAAAGAGCTGCTTTCAATAAAAATTAAAAAAAAAACAAAAACAAAAAACAAAAACAAAAACAAACCAAAAAAAAAAAAAAAACACAATGAGTGACAAAATACCCCAAAAAAACACCACAAAATTCAAGTACCGGTTTTTCCCTTGACAGGCTGTTTGTTTTCCTCAGGCTCTCCCTAAGGCTGTGCCGGCGACGGATCAGAATTTCTTTGGCCTGCTTTTCATTTGCATCTGCAGCCAGGCTATGTCGGTTGTAGGACATTGTCTGAAATATAAAAGCAGTGATCACAGCCTGGAAAGCATGATGTCAAATGTGTCAGACTATATGAACAGGGAAAAACAGGCTTTTTGCTTTAGTAAGCATCATAAATCCTTGTGAACAAGATCGCATTGCAGATGATTAAGAATAAGAAGAATAATTATGCTGAGAATGTTTTTATTCATCTCCCTTACAACCACTTTTTTCTTTTGTTGGTTTTGTTTCTTTTTTTTTTAACCTGCTGATATTTATAATGAAAGAGAAAATGGAAGAAGCTGGCTTAACACCGCGTTTACCCCCACACGGTAGTAGCTTGGTCAGTATGACAGTAGAGGACGCGTATTTGAAAGTGATGAGTCCCCTAGAGGGAAGTCATTTTTACCTCCAGCAAACTGAAGCTTGCTCAATTTTTGAATGTTTTCCAAAGGCTCAGGCATTCAAACTACTTAGCCACAGGAGGATAAATGTGAAATGTCCTTTTGCTTTTATTTCACTATTTTTCCAGCTCATCATCTCTGCTCTTAATACAAACAACTTTACAACTGGAGGCAAATAGGAAATCTAATCCCATATCCTGAAGCGACCAATATACTGATACAAGTAGACAATGTTGGGTTGAATTGGCACCTATGATCCTACTTTAATACTGTAGGTATATTGGAGGTAATAAGACAAAAATATTAAGCCTTATCAATAGTATAAGATCAAGTAAGTATTTATACAAAGGAATGTGAATATGCTACTGTACATATGACAGATTATGGATTCAAGGCAACAGAAGTAAGTAAGAGCATTATTTTTATTACGTGATAGAGCAGATGTACTAGCTCAAAGATGTGTTAGGAAGATAATCAGTATATTCAAAGAGCAGTAGGATATTCAAGTAGGCAAAAGTTCATCCTTACTCGATGTCGTATTTGGTAGAGATTCTTTGTTAATATTTCTCGCATGTTTT
>WEIT01018240.1:3760-15069 GCA_013389985.1 Dryoscopus gambensis
ACACTCAAGTGAGCGGAAGGGGGGGTGGGATGCCCAAATTGAGCAGGAGGGGGATGGGACACACAAATTGGGTTGGGAAGGGTCTGTAGATTGGGGGAACAACGGAAGAGGAGGTAAAGACCGAGGGAAAAGGTGAGTTGGGATGGAAGAAGGGCAGTTCCATGGGTATCCACCCTTATCCCCCAGCACTTAAGCCCTGGAGCGAGTCCCTGGGCTCGGGGCGGCGAGGGGGCAGATCTGCACTGAGGGGGTCCTGCCCACGTCCATCCCCAGTGGGGTTCCCCTCACCAGCAGCTGGTGCTGCAGTGGCTGTGGGGTAAGAGGGGGTGGGAAAGAACCGGGAAGAAGAGGAGAGAGAGAAGGAGGAGGAGCAGGAAGAAGAGGCGCATTAAAAAGAGCAGAAGGAGAAGCAGGCGAGATACTGCTTGCTGTGTCCGCAGCCCCCACAGCCCCTGGAGCATCACCCTCCCCTGCATGCCTCAGGTGACCGGCAAGGGGGAGTTTGCCCCAAATATACTGGGGGGTCTCTGGCAGGGATTTTTTTTGAGGGGTGCTTGGATCTTGTAGATTCCGGAACCAAGCCCCAAATATCTTTGCATTTCCCTGAGACATTTTGTTGGGGTGGTGGGGGTGTGTTTGGAACTTGCAGGACTCCAGAGATGGGCCTCGAATGGCCCTTGTGGGTACATTGTGGGGGTCCAGGTGGCAATCGCCCAGTACTGGCTGGGTGGGATATCAGTTCTGGGGATTCCCGGGAGAGCCAGCAGAGTGTAACGTGGGATCACTGGAGTGGGGAGAGTGGAGAGGGGTGATACTGGAGCTGGATGACCCCTGGCAGCCTGGAGGGGTGAGGGAGCACAGAGATGAGGGAAGGCTGGGACCTCCAACCCTGAAAGGGGTGGCAGGGAGAGGGAAGAGCCCCGAGTGCCTGGAATGAGGAGAGCTTGAAGAGGGCAACCCTGGGACAACCTGGGAGCTGAAGGTGAATTGGGGAAAAGGAAACCCTAGAGCCCCTAGCATCCCTAAGCAGGACTCCAAAGAGGGAAGATGACCAGGATCCACAGGGACCCCAGAACTCCAAAGTGGGGAGACTGGCAAGGGGGGACTCTTGGGAAGGGGTTTTTGGACTGATCCAGGAGGATGTGGAGCAGCATGAAGTGACCATAACCCCCATCCCCTTCTTTTGCACCACTGGGAGGGAATTGGGGATAAAATGAAGCCTGGGAAGGAGGGAGGGGTGGGGGAAAGGAGTTTTACTAGTATTTGTTTTAATTCTCATTCTCTTGCTGTAATTTGACTGGATGTAAATTCATATAATTTCCCCAAGCTGGGTCTGTGGTGCCCGTGGCAGTGGCACGTGAGTACCCTCTCCCCTGCCTTGATCCTAGCATGAGCCTTTCCTTTGGTGTTCTCTGCTCTGCCCTGGGGCAGGAGGGCACTGACAGAGCAGTCTTGGTGGCACCAGGCACCTGGCCAGGCTTAAACCATTACATGTGGCCCATTGGGAATGTTAAACATAAAGCTTAAAGCAAACACAGTTCCTGGAGGGGATTCTCCACCCCTTTGCCTTTCCTGGGAGCCATAGGGCAACATGCCGGGCACAACAGCCCAAACTGCTGGAGCACAGCCAATTGCTCAGACTGTGACTGTGAACTCTTTGCCCTCATTCCCTGTGTGTGATGATACTTAAACAGCCCTGCGAATCTGTTTCCAGTCTCCATGAGCTCATATTTACACAGTCCCAGGGATTTGGTTCAGTCTCCATGAGCTCAGCTGTGAGGGTGAGTTCTGGAAAAACAGCTTCTCTCTGTAAAACTCGGGGCTGGTTAAGTTGGCACCAGCTGGAGTGATGCTAGGGATAGGATGGAGCTGAACACCCAGATTTTGGCCTCATCTTTGGGGAGATTGAAATAACCAACTGATGAAATGAAAGTAGCAAGTGAAAGAGGGAGGGGAATAAACCCTGAAACTCACTACTTTTCAGCTGGTTTTATTGAAGCTTTTGCCACCACGGGTGGGTTTGAGTGTCTGGATGTGATTTTTAGGTGAATTCTAGTTTTTGCTGCCTTGTAAGCACTTTTCAGTGATTTTATTGGGTTTTTTTCAGCCCCTTCTAGCTCCTGCAGCAGTGCCTTTGTGGTGGGTTAGTATTTGGGGGCCCTCAGACCCCTTGATGCAGCCTCAGGTGAGCAAAGCCACCCTGAGCAGATACAGGTGTGTCCCTGCACTGCTGCAGGGGAGAGACCCCCCCCCCAGTCCCAGCACCACCTCTGCCCTCCCCAGCTCTGTTCCCTCCTGCCCCTTTGCAGGTGTGAAGGGGGAGAGGAAAAACCTGCATCAGTCTCCTGGTTCCAAGCCCAGAGACAATTTCTTTAAACTCTTGTTCTGAAAGGGAGCTGGAGCCTTTCCCTGGAGCAGAATGCTGTGCCCAGGAGCAGGAAATGGCTCTGTATGGGGAAGACTGGTAGGTTCCACCACCCCTAAATCATCCATGGCACTTGTGGCCAATGGGTGAAGTGGCCAGAGGTGCCCCTGGGAGGGGGTTCGTGAGCTGGTGCCACCCCAGCTCACGAACCCCCTCTGCAGAATTTCCTGAAGCAGCTGCTTTGATCCAAAACAGGTGTGTGAGTGAGTGGGAGTGAAGAAATCTGGGAGAGAGGAAAGGAGGGGGAAAGCTTGGAGGGAGAGAAATTTCTGTGCCTCCATCCCCTTTTCTTACCTCTTCCTCCCCCTCCAGTTTTTCCACCCCCAAATGGCCCGAGCTGTGGCCTGGAGCAGGAGGAATTGGAAGGTTGGGGACAGTAACAAAACACCTTGTCAATTAAACCTTCTTCAAAATTCAGGCATTTGGAGGGGAAAAAAATCATCCTTTTCGTCTTACCTTTTCAAGCACAGGCAGGTGGTTCTCAAAAGGAACATAGTTACCTGGGGGAAGTACCAGGTTCGGGGGCTGGTAATAATTTTATTTACAGTGATGACGAAAACACCTGCTGGGTATTGATGTGAGAAATTTATATAGTTGTAATAAATATAGAAACACTTTGTAGTTGCCAGTGGCTTGACAGCAACATCCACAGGTATTTCCAGTCTGCTTCAGCTGACCCTTGTTGTATTTCTTTGATTTTTTTTCCTTGTAAATATTCAACAAATTGGTCCTGTGGGACCAGCTTTGTGCTGCTGAAGAGAGCTGTGACTGCCCAGGGGGTTGGGAGGATTATAGCTTTTTGTGGTTTTATTTCAGGACCACAGGAGCATCCTGGCAGAGCCCCAGGAGGGAGCAGGACCTGGTTGGGCCTTTTGAATTTGGGGTGTTGTCCAAGATCATCTTGTGGCAGGAGGAGCTGAGGAACATTCTTGTCCCTGGAGGGTGCCCCTGTCCCCTCTGTGGCCCAGGGAATGGCAGAAGCCCCTTGTGAGGAAGGTACAGAGGCACCCTCTCCTGTCCCAGGGGCTTCACGAGCTGCCCTGCGCAGGGTGTGGAATGAGGGTTGGCTCAGTGGGGCCATCCAGCACATTCTGGGGTGCCCTGGGTGGCCTGGAGTGGGAGCTGGGGCTGAAAACCCTTCTGGACTTGTGCAAGTTCTTGAGACAACCTTTCCAGGGCACCCAGAGCCAGCAGGAGTTGGCTGAGGTTGAAGCTGAGTTGAAAAAACAAAGCAAGTCCTGGTTTTTTGAAACCTGATATTGTGTTTGCCTTCCTGCCCCAGACATAAACCTGGCAAAGGAACAATGGTGCCTGACTGTCCTGGGAGGAAGATGCCCCAAATCAGGCCTTTCCTACTCCCCACTTCCCCGTGTGAGTGGGAACTCGCTTTGTTTGTACAGGTGGAGACTTGGCTGCTGTGATGGAGCTGCTGCAGCAGAGAGCAGAGGGAAGGACCAGTAAGCAGCAGTTTGGTTGTGGGGATGTTGTTTCAGCATGTGGGTCAGTGTGTTGGGGGAAACTAAAATGGTCAAAGGAGCTGGGGGAGGGGGGTAAGAAATGCCAAAGTGTTTGCAAGGGTCTGGAGGGTCTGGGGGCTGGTGCCCATTCCATGGTGGAGGCACAGACGTGATGCAGGGAGGTTGGGCAGCCTCAAAAATCCTTGGAAGCCAGTGATAGCACTGGGATACCCCCTGGACTGAGCCTGTGCCCTCCTGGGAGCCCCAAATGTGTTTTGGGGCTGTGTTGGAAGATTTTGAAGGCACTCATGAGGGAAATGTGAGAGCTAGGAGAACATGGGGTGCTCTTCATGCCTTTCCGACACGTTTTGTCCCAAGATTTCAGCCTCAGGTGCACCAAAGACAGAAAGGTGACCATTGGGGTCGCTGTGCTCACCGTGGTGCTGCTTCTCACTGTCACCATCATCGCCCTGGCGGGTGAGTGGCTGAGGGTGCAGGAACCAACCCAAAGTCTCCTCCCTGGAGGAAATCCCCCAGCATGAGTCACTTGGGCATGTTGTGCTTGTTTTCAGCTAAGAAACACCCACCCTGCACCACTCCTGCCCTGCCCGGCTGCTTGGAGAGTGGGATTGGCTTCGGGGACAAGTGCTTTTACTTCTTGGAGGAGGAAGTGGACTGGGAAGGGAGTCAGCGCTCCTGCCTCTCCCACCAAGCCCACCTGGCCACCATTGACACCAGGGAGGAGCTGGTAAGAGAAACCCCTGAGGGAGGCAGTGTGGAATGGCCTTTGGGGAGCAGATTTGGAAACTGCCTAAAGGGAGTGGCATGGAGGTACCTGTGATCCTTGCTTTCCCCACCTCCAGCATTTCCTCCTGCGGCATGGGAACTTCATGGAGTACTGGGTTGGTCTCCGGAGGGAAGGTTCCGGACCTTGGAAATGGCTCAATGGTTCCCTCTTCAATGCTCTGTACGTCCTGTCTTCTGGAGAACAAATCCATGGCCTGGGCTGAGCCAGGGCGGGGGCTGGATGCAGGAAGCACAAGTAGATATAAATCTAAAGATGTGGGAGCAACCAAACACTACTTTTCCTGGCTGTGCCAAAGCATTCAGACACAACCCACGGATTTGTGGGCTGCAGATGCTTATGGAGGCCTAGGGGCATCCCTGGATGAATCCCCTGGGACCAAGAACATGAAAATATTCCCTCCCTTGAGGAGTGGAAAGTATTTTGGGTTCTGCATGGGGGTTTTGCTGGGGAGATTGGTCCCTGCTCCTGCAGCACTGTTAATCCCTCTGGAAATGGGAATCCCTCCCATCCCAGCCATGTCCCATGAGCTCTTGCTTTGCTGTCAATCCAGGTTCGACATCCAGGGCAACGGCCACTGCGCCTACACCAACTCCCACAGAATCAGCAGCGACAGGTGCTCTGAGACAAAATTCTCTATCTGCAGCCACCTGCAGAGACACCCCAGTGAAGTTTAGAAGGATCCAAAAATCCTGAATTCTTCCTGAAACCTTCCTCTTAGCAGAGATCCACCACCAGCTGCTGTTAACCCCACACAATGTGGTACTGAGTCTCCGTCATTTGTGTTTGTTTAAATTTTAGCTAGAAAACAACTTGCAGGTTGGGATGAGTCTGTTTGCTGAAAGTCTGTCAGTTGAGATAAGTCGATTTGCTAAATTGAAAGTCAATGATTACATGAAAAAAATCAATCAAAAGGGCTCCACTCTGGAGCGGGTGCTGAAGAGGCAAAGCCCCTGCAAAGGAGTTGCATGGGAGAAGTCCTTGGAGGACTGACCCCACAGAAGGGACTCCACCCCAGAGCAGGGCAAAGACTCCTGTCTGTGTTGGGGAAGCAGCACTATGAAGTGACCATAACCCCCCTTCCATTCTCCCTGCACTAGTGATGGAGAGGAGGGAGGGAATTGGGGATAAAGTGAAGCCTGGGAAGGAGGGAGGGGTGGAGGAAAGGAGTTTTATTAGGATCTGTTTTGCTTCTCATTTTGCCTTTTCTGGGACCCCAAAGGCAACAGTCGGGGCACAGCAGCCCAAACTGCTAGAGAACAGTGGCCCTCGACTGTTCCACGTTCCCTGTCTGTTCCATGTTCCCCTCCATTGTGTGCAGCTGGGGGCAGCAGCAAGACCAAGGGTGGCCCTGGGAGAGAACAACCCTGAGCCGCAGCTGGGCCAGATCCCCCAGTTCCACCCAGAGGGGCCCAGGTCACTCCCAGCATGGACCCTATGGATCCCAGTCACTCCCAGTATGGTCCCAGTCACTCCCAGTATAATACCACTGTGATCCCAGCATGGTCCCAGGGGTTCTCATTCACCCCTAATATGGTTCCAGTCACCTCCAGTATGATTACTCCCACTATGGCTCCAGTCCCTCCCAGTATAATTCCAGTATGAACACAGTCACTCTCAGTATGATGCCATTTGCTCCCAGCATGGTCCCAGTTGCTCCCAATAACCCTGTATGGTTCCAGTCACTCCCAGATACTCCCAGTATTATTCCAGGTACTTCCTTCATGGTTCCTCTATGATCTCAGTCACTCTGTCTCTCCCACTATATCCCAGCTGCCCCCAGTGTGTTTCCACTCACTTCCAGTTGCTCTCATTCCAGCATGATTCCAGTTGCTCATAGCCACTCCCAGTCACCTCCAGCATGACTGTGTCTTGAATATAAAAATATTGCAGTTAGCAACTTGGACCTAAAGTATTTCCAATAGAAGTTGTAAATCCTAGTGGATTGCGTGACAGCAGCTTTTCTTGGAGGATGTGCAGCATCACAAGGACTTCATCAGTGTGGCTGTGGGCGCTTGGAGCTTTCTCCTGTGCCACTCCAGGATGTCATGAAACAAGACCTCACCTGCCACCAGCCAGGGTCACCCTCTGCTACCGCAGCTCCTTGGACTTTGTTTCCACAACAGCAGACACAGTGTTTCTGCTGCTCCCCTTTGCAAAAATCCACGGAAAACTGGGATTTTTCCAAACTCTGTGTCTCCATTGTTCTATATTCCTATAGAACCAGCAACCCCTCCTGGTGAATATGGTAAGTTCCACGGATGGCCACCAGCTCCCCTTCCTGCCTAGAAATCTTGAAACTGCTTCTAAATGCTGCTCTCTTCAGCTCTTGGACAGCTGCTTTGTACACAGAGCTGGGACAAAAATCCCCTGGTAATGTCTCACCACTGCTGCTGGAGTTAGAAGTGTGTTGCAATCTCTGTCCATCCATAGATTTTTAACAGATCTCTACATGGGGTGTGCAGAGATGTTTTTTGTAGGGAAAGGAAGGAGTGTGCAAGCACCGTGACTGACATTTCCTCTCTCTGTATTTGTTCCCTATCAATGGATACAGAGACATCCAAGAGCCCCTTGCACAAATTCTTCTGTCCCTGGATAAGGGAGCGCAGTGGGGGTTGGTGAGTGGTGAGTGGTGAGTCCCAGACAGGGGCGAGATATGGCTCCACCCTACCAGGCCCTGCCAAGGCTCAGTGCCAGCTACTCTGGAATGGGAAAGCCCTTCAGCCTTCTCCCTGCCCAGAGGGGCAGTGCTGACATCACCGCACAGGTTGTTCTCCCCACAAGGTGCAGGAGATGAGAACACAACCCTTCCAAAAACTGCCTGGAGCGACAGCTTTGGGTGCTGCCCTTGAACCTCAGCTCTGGCGGCCACTCTGGGAACATCCTCTGCCTCAGGCTGCAGGGGATGCAGGCAGAGCCTGGCTAGGCTCTGCCCTAGGGCCATCCCACAGGGAGAGCTGCACACAGGCAGGATTTAGTTCCCACAAAGAGCCAAGCCAGGGGTGCAGGGGAGCTGCTCCAGCCCGACCCACACTACTGAGTGCTGTGCTCTGGGGCTGGGGCTCCCCGCAGAGGGGATGGCACTGCTGGGCCACAGGACACAAATCAGCTTCAGCCTGAGCCTCACTGAAGTGAGGGGTGGGCTGGGAAGAGTGAGGAGGGTCAAGGGCAGTTACAGAGCTCATCCTTGTGGAGGGACAAGGAAAAGGGAGTGGGAACACAGCACTGAGGACACCTGAGGGCTGCAGAGCAGCTCTGAATGTGGTGGGATCTGATGAGACTGATAGCTGCTCTGAAAGTCTCACAGAGCTAGACCTGAAGACATGGAGAATTTATCCGAGAGATTTACCCATGAGAGTCTGCAGCCACAATGAAAGCCACAGTGAAAGCCAAGAAGATAATCAAGGAAAGAACATGTTCTGGACACAAGGAGAAGTTGTTCTTGGTAGGGAACATTAAGTGTGTGTAAGAAGGAACTTGCATATAATAGGTAACCAACCATACTTTTGCTTCAGTACTTAATCGTATTGTTGTTTGAATGGTCATTGTTTTGTAGACAGCTCTATCATTCTTTGCTAAGAAGCCAACCATAATAAGCCATGGTAACGGCAAAAAGGTATAAGAATAGCAGTAGAAAATTATGATAAAATTTTTGTTTCTTACAACTTTGGATTACAATAAATGTGTGTTCCATGTCCGTCTCAACTGTGACAAAGTTGCAGTGGTGCCCAGGATCCCCTCAGCTTCCCTAGCATCACAAAGTGTCTCAAGTGCTCTCTGAGTTTCTGTGGTATCACAGTGCTGCCCAGGATTCCCTCAGCTTCTTGAGTGTCGCAAAGGGTCTCCTGGGATCCCTGAGGATCTGTGGTGTCACAGTGATCCCCAGGATTCCCACAGTTTCCCTAGCATCACAAAGGGTCTCCTGGGCTTCCTGGGGTCCCTGCTATCACAGTGGTGCCCAGGCTTCCCTCATTTTCCCTAGCGTCACAAAGTGTCTCCAGGATTCCCTGAGCTTCTATGGGGTCACAGTGGTGCCCAGGGTTCCCTCAGCTTCCCTAGTGTCATGAAGGGTCTCCAGGGCTCCCTGAGTGTCCATGGTGTCAAAGTATTGCCTAAGATTCCCTCAGTTCTCTGAGGTTCTCTGATGTCACAGTGGTGCCCCGGATTCCCTCATCTTCCCCAGGGGCTCCAGGGTTCCCTGAGGTTCTGTGGTGTCACAGTGGTGCCCAGGGTCCTATCAGCTTCCCTAGCATATCAAAGGGTCTCCAGGGCTCCCTGAGTTTCCCCGATGTCACAGTGCTGCCCAGGGTTCCCACAGCTTCCCTCGCATCACAAAGGGTCTCCAGGGCTCCCTGAGGTTCCATGGTGTCACAGTCATAGCCAAGGTTCCCTCAGATTCCCTTGTGTCACAAAGGGTCTCCTCAGTTACCTTAGGTTCCATGGTGTCACAGTGGTGCCCGGGCTTCCCTCAGCTTCCTTCGCATCACAAAGGGTCTCTATGCCTCCTGGAGTTTCCATGATGTCACAGAGGTTCCCAGGGTGCCCTCAGCTTCCTTAGCACCACAAAGGGTCTTCAGGGCTCTCTGAGATTCTGTGGTGTCACAGTATTTCCCAATGTTCTCCTAGCTTCCCTAGCACCACAAAGGGTTTCCAGGGTTCCTTGAGGGTTATGGTGTCACAAGATTCCCTCAGCTACTGTAAGATCAGAAAGGGTTTTCTGGGTTCCCTGAGGTTCTGTGGTGTCACAGTGGTTACCAGAGTTCCATCAGTTGCCTAGCATCACAAAGGGTCTCCAGGGCTCCCTGAGTTTGAATGGTTTCACAGTAGTGCCCTGGATACCATGTGCTTCCCTGGCGTCACAGCGGGTCTCCTGGATTCCATGAAGTTCTGTGGTTTCACAGTGGTGGCCAGGATTCCCTCAGCTTCCCTGGCGTCACAAAGGGTCTCCAAGGCTCCCTGAGTTTCTGTAGTGTCACAGTGGTGCCCTGCATTCCCTCAGTTCCCTAGCATCACAAAAGGTCTCCTGGGGTCCCTGAGTTTCCGTGGATTCACAGTGGTCCTCAGGGTTGCGTGCGCTTCCCTAGTGTCACAAAGCATCTCCAGGGTTCCCTGAGGATCTGTGGTGTCACAGTGCTGCCTAGGGTTCCCTCAGATTCCCTATCATAAAGGGTTTTCAGGGCTCCCTGAGGTTCTCTGGTGTCACAGTGGTACCCTGTGTTCACTCAGCTTCTCAAGTGTCAAAAGGGTCTCCCGGTTTCCCTGAGGTTCTGTCATGTCACAGTGGTCCCCAGGGTTCCCACAGCTTCCCTAGCATTACAAGGTATCTCCTGGGCTCCCTGAGTTTCTATAGTGTCACAGTGGTGCCCAGGATACCCTCATGTTCTCGAGTGTCACAAAAGGTCTTTTTGGTTCCATGAGGTTCTGTGGTGTCACAGTGGTGCCCAGGGTTTCCGCAGGTTTCCACAGGTTTCCACTTTCCCAAGCAAAGGTCAGCCTGCTCCTGGGCCCCGTGGCATTGCCCCCCTGCCGCTCACCCCTCTCATCCCAGCCCCATTTGGATTGGCTGCTCACCCAACGGCATTGGCATTTGCTCCGGCAACCAGGCCAAGCAGCAGCGCCTGCGGAGCCACGGGAACCACTCAGCGCTGTGCTGGCGTGGAGTCCCCTCCTGGCTTCGGCCTCATCCCCTTTGGTGACTGCAAGGCCGTGGGGATGAGGACAGAGCGGGGGAGCATAACAAGGGAGGGGCTTTCCATATATGTGGGACAGCAGATATTGGGTGTCCCTCCCTTTCGGCCGGGGCTTTAGAGAGGCACATGAGGGACCAGTAGGGGCGGTACAGGGAGTACCAATAGAGCGGGGAGATTTGGGGTAGGGGCCAAAACAGGGAGACCCCTGAAAGGCCCTCAGATTGTCCCTTTGCCCTCCCTAAACTGGCCTAATTCACCCCTAACATGGCTTCAAAGTGCCCCAAATCTTGTCCACGGGTGGGGGGTTGGGTGGGGGCATCAGGACACATGCGTGTCCCAGCAGCTGCATGTCCAGCCAGGACAAGGAGCAGGGCAGGGGCTGCTCCCTATTTCCCCTGCCCCGATGACACAGCTGGACATGGGCTTGGAGGGGCCCAGCTCAGGCTTTACTGTCCACCTGCATGCCAGGAGTGAGCACAAAATCTACCTGCATCCTCTGCAGCATGCCATCTTAGAGCAGAGCCATTTCCAAAGGAAGCCGTGAGCCCATGGCAAGCCAGTACCAGAGCAGGACCTGCGGAAACCAGGAGAGAGGGGCCCACCTGGAGTAGGTTCCTGCCAGGTTTAATGATCACATGAGTTCCCAACAGGGTCTCCTTGCTTCCTTAAGGCCCCACAGTGTCACTATGGCCCCTCTGTTCCACCAGGTTCCATAGCATCACAGTGGTGCCCAGGGTTCTGTGAGCTTCCCTAGCGTCCCCACAGTCTCCAGAGCTGCCTGAGTTTCTGTGCTGTCACAGTGGTCCCCAGGGTTCCATCAGCTTCCCTAGCATCTCCACAGCCTCCAGGGTTGCCTGGTTTTCTGTGCTGTCACAGTGGTGCCCAGATTTCCATCAGCTTGCCTAGTGTCCCCACGGTCTCCAGGGTTGCCT
>WEIT01018241.1:34394-66329 GCA_013389985.1 Dryoscopus gambensis
TGGAATTGGCATAGCTTTTAAAAATAAGCCAGGAGAGAGTCTCGCTAGAGCAGTGCAAGGTCATTCAACTTGTTTCACAGTGGGTTAGATTAGCCTGTGCTCAGTGCCCCACTGCACAGGGTTTGCTCACTGATAAAAAAAAATTGTATTGAAAATTCACTAATTTGTGACTTGCTCAGTCATCTGCCTATGCCATGCAGAAGGAACCACAGGAATATTCTTAGACTGTGCTCAAGGTTTTGAAGATTTCCAGTTTGTTAGGGAGAATTTGCTGGTCTTTGTTTTTTGTCCTCTGTACTTTAAATATTGGAAAGACAAATAAATAGCTGAGATGTATCTTTGGCTACCAGAATTTTTGTCTCTGAAACTGATCTCTCCTCCACAGAGGAGACTTCCTCGCCAAACGTAGAGCACAGCCAGCCCCTTCCCTTGGCTTCTTAGAAAACCAGTCCTAAAGGATAGAGCTCCAGTCAGCCAGCTCATCAAAGCATGAGTGTATCTGGAAGAGTAGAAGCGCTTTTGTAGCTGTGATGCTCAGAAACAATCAGCTGTTCACAAGTGTACTTCATCTTGCCTTTTTTTCCCAGATTGGCTCTTGGAGGACACAGGACAGATTTTAGGCACCAGTAGTTCTTTTTAGCATGATGATATCTTGGTCCAAGCCATATCAGCGAGACAGCTGGCAGACTTGATTTTTAGAAAGCCATCACAGGATCACAGTATCACAGGATCTAAGGCTGGAGTGTTTTGGGTTTTAAATCCTCCAAAGAGATAGTAATTTGCCAGTTTTTTGTACAAGAAACCATAGCACTGGATTCTTTTGTAGTAAATAATCCAGCTTTAATCATGGCTGTGGATGGTACCCACATTGAGATTTATTATGTGGCTGCAGGATTTACCCTAAGCATTGTGCTTTTTAACTTGAGGATGCTGTTGCCTTGAGCATAGTGGTTCAGCCACTAAGCATTTTGGAGGAAATGGAAGAAAACCATGTGATGTATGTCTCATGGCTTTGTTCATGAATGAAGAGGGAGAGATACAAATAAATTTTTTTTTAAAATTTGTCCAGCAAACAAAAGACTTTGTTCTGATATTGGATACTTGCTGATTCTTTTAAATTCAGCTAAGGAGTAATATAAATGAAAAATCTATTAAAACAGGCTCTTAAGCATCAGAACAAAAGATTCAGATGCTTTTCAGATTATTACTTTGCATAAACTATTTGGTGATATCACAATGATACTCTGGGGTACTTTTCTACCACCATAGTATTTTTCTGAAAAGGGTTTGGGGTGAATCTGTCCAGCTTTGAAAGCAAATGCAGAGGAGTATTTTAGACAGTGGCCACAGCTGGTTTGAAACATATTTCTATTTGCATGTGATGCTTACAGGCTCAGTTCTCCATGCTGAGACCAGTAATCATGCTATCTACATATTTCCTTAGCAAAACTTGTCTTCCTACTTACACTTGTTACGTGTCACGGTCTAAAATTTAACCTCTGCTTAGGTGAACACTGAGGGATCCTCATGGCAGAGAGAGCCTGTTCTCTTTCTTCTTCTTGCTGTGCTGTCTTGTGTCTTCCTGTAAAGAGAAAGTCCTGCTGGCACTGATTATCAGAAAAACTGTCCAATGTCTCTGATATCTCCAGCCCCTGTATCTCAGAAAAAAAGCACCAGTTTGCACTTTGTGGGTCTGCATGGGGCAGATATTCTTTACTCTTCCTGTCTGTACTGGTGCATCCATGAGGTGCAGAGCAGTTTGTCTCAGGTCTGAAGCTGCTGCTTTCAATTCCAACAGAGGTTCACCATTGTCAGCCCTTGGGTCTGCACCTTTTGCTTGGCTGTGCTCTCTGATCTTCCAGCATTGATTCACCCTGCATCCTGAGAGTCTGGCTGCCCAATATTTTGGGGGAAAGTGCAGTACTCTGCTTGTTTTTACCAAAAGCCTTCCTCTCGAAAATGCTGCTCTTTAAGCTATACCACAGAAGTGCTGCTGTGCGTATGTACTGTGCTTGCCATTCTGGAACACTGAATATCACTAATAAAATAAGCCACTTTTTTATTATTTATTGAAGAATATGTTGGTATGTCACAGGTTAGTACTCTGGATGAGAATTCACCCTTCATTGAAAGGGATTTATATGCCTGTGCTGAGCAGGTTAGTGTTTTACACAGGGGTTTATGTTTCATGCTTCAGTGTTAGTTGTGGGTTATTCTCATCACATTGCCTTTTGCCAGGAATAACCTGTACTTTAGCAATCATATTATTCAGCCTTATGCGTGGTATTCACACATCTGTGATTTAACTTACATTCATGATATTTGATAACATAAAGGAGACAATGAGTAGGATTTAGCTCTTAGATTAAGGTGGGTTTAACATTCAGTAGTGGCCACTGCAGTCAGTGGAGCCTAGAGAGTAAATCAGCACTCATAGAAAACTCCCCTTTAAGATGCTACTGGCACTGACAGTAGCAGGAGCTTGGACTCTGAGTGCACAGCCAGCCATACACAGACCTGCATTTGGGTGTCATAATCTGCAAACTGGGCCCTGCATTTCACTCTGCCAGAGCTTCTTCCCAAGGCTTTGCTTTTCCCCTGCCAGACTAAGCCCCAGGTGGACTTGCTGAAGCTGCTGAGCTATTTCACCTGATGAAGACCTGATGATGAATGTGGGTGGACTCTGTTCCTGTCAGATCACTGGGGAGAGAACCACCTCCAAAACCCAACTTAGATCTTTGGTGGCTGAATCAGCCCCTCTAGAGACATCTCCTCTGCTGCCTGTGCAAGGAAGATGGGGGCAGCTCTTGAACCACCTCAGCACAGTGCTAACAGAGAGGAAATTATTGTATGCTACAGACCTTTTGGGAATATGCCTGGCTGATCAGCTCACTCCAAGAGAAATAAGAGCATGAAATAGGCTGGATTCAAAGGCTATCCAACCAGTTTGACTTTATTCTGCTCTGAGCCACTCCTGATGGTCATTTCCACAGCCTTTCCAAGTGTTTTTGCTTCTGAGGTGAGCACAGATTCATCCTTATCATTCATGGACCTCAATTAAATATCAGCTCAATGACATTTCTTGGCTAAGAATAAAGACAATTCTGTAAATTAAAAGAACTGGGAAATCTCTGATGGAGAAAGTAACTTCACTTCCTTTTCAGCTAGAATTCTAAGAATAAGCTTCCCCTTCATCAAAAAAAAAAAAAGTTAGAAGTGCTATTTGGGGTCAGATATGTTTAAAGTAATGCCAGTTTTGTAATCTCACCTTTCTGCAAAATAAAGAAACCATTTTCCTCCTCTGTCCCCAGTACAGAGAGACCTGTGAAAAGATTCTATTTTGACAATCTAGTACAAAGCAGCAGTAATAGTTTTGTTGATGTGTGTTTCTTTACTGGTTCTTTGAATGCTTTTTTGTGGCCCTGTTACACATGAAGTACACAATGTCTGTACCTGCGTGCTGACTTGGAATCAGCTTACTTCTAAGGAAAGTTCTCTAACGTTAGCGTTATCACTGGAGTACACATTTACCAAGACCTGATCCTGCAGGTTGGACAAAATTTTAAGAAAGGTAGGAAGCATTTTAAAAAGAGAGGACTGTTCTGAAAACAGAATGTGTAGTGAGAGCTTGAGGCACAGAAAGCAGTAAATTTATTTCCCGTATACTGGGTGCCTGAGGGCATTGGCAGTAATAAAAAGCACAAGATGGCTAGGATTCTCTCAGAGGCAGCCTTGTTTTCATAGATTAGCAAAGTTCCTTCTGTGTTTCTGGAGAGCTTATCTACATCAACAGCTTTTCTTTCCCTTTCAGAGAATTTGGAAATTGTTTTTTTACATGATCGAAATACCGTAAGAATTGCTGAGACAGTCAGGGCATGATAAGAAAACACACAAAAGAAAGATGGTCCTACTGAGAAAGGGGAGAGCTAATTTCAGGCAGCACAAAGGAAAGGTGAAAGCAAATAGAAAAAAGATTGGAAAGTCTTGCAAAAAAAGGAGCTTCTGTGCCAAGCAGGGAGATGTTGGACATAAACAGAAAATAAAGCTATAGTCGCTTTTACATTATCCAGTTATGAGTAATGGCAATTGGCATAATGTTTTACAGATACATTAATGAAATGTTTTTCTTTGAAAAAGTAGTGGAGAGTGAAATATCAGATATTGCCAATACAGAAACTGAAATAGTGCTATCCTTGGTTCTGCCTGTATGTCTGCAGTGTAGTGAAATCCTAGCCCACATAAAGAAGTATAATCCTAGCCCAAAGAAAGAAGTGCCCACAAAATTCTTTCTTTCCTCCACACTTCTCCTCCAAGGCTTCACAGCTCTCTCTCTCCTTGAAAAAAGCACACCAAAACAGTATTTTTTCTGCATAAATACATTGTGCCTATGTCCTGGGGGTGGCATATCAGTGGTGGAAAGGATGTTCAGATGTAGGCACACCAATATGATAGTTTGGTCCTGTGACTGGTACCTTTGCATTCAGGTAGGTTTTAGGCATAGGTGGGAGCTGTCAGTTTCTATGTTTCTGTAGCTGAGGATCCTGGAAACTGATCTGACATCTCCTTGTTAGATGACTTCATGAAGCAGGGCCAGGGCATGCTCCTGCTCTACACCCTGAAGAACCCCTCCTTCCCAGAGTACTCCTTCAGCAGTGAGAGTGGCATCATGTGCCTGGACTTCCACAGTGACCACCCCAACCTCCTGGCAGTGGGCTTCTACGACGGCAACGTGGCCATCTACAACCTGAAGAAGCCAGCCTCCCAGCCCAGCTACAAGAGTAGTGCCAAGTCAGGGAAGCACACAGAGCCAGTGTGGCAGGTAAGGGTGCTTTTCCTTTCCTGTGGCTGGGCTTTGAATTGGATGGAGTTTGGGCACGGCAGGAAAAGTCCTGTATGGGGAAAGGTGCTGTTTTAGTACCTGTGATTGATTAAGTTGTATTTCAATCTAATTTTGAAATATGCAAAAAGGCAAAGCAACTGCATGTATCCTTGGTCCTCACCAGAAGCTAAACATGTGAGCAAAAGTTTGCTATAAACAATTATTTCTCCTTAGTTTTCATTATTGTAATTGACTTCTTTTTTGAGAAGGACTGGTATCCTCTGTATGTACCAGCATGCAATGCTATTTGTGTTCCAAACAGAAAATCACAGGACAGCAAGTGATGAGCACTGCATAAAAACAAGTAAAACAAGTATATCAGCCTAGAAGAGAGCTCTGTTGGGCACAATAAGTCCAGGGGCAGCTGCCTGTGGAACTGGCTGCCAGCAGGATTCAAGACACACTACCTTGTAGTTGACCTTTTAGTTGACTTTGAAGTACTCTAGTGAATTCAGAACTGTGGTGTGCAGGTGATGTTCTTAAACTAATGCCACTCTGGCATCTGTCAGAAAGAGCCACCAGATGGGTGGTACTGTGAAGGGTCAGGGTGAATATGGTGCCACATCCAGCTAATTAGCTATGTCTGCAATGTAATCTGAGTCAGATTGAAGCACTGGAAGATATATGTGCTTTTGATCTTGTTTATAGCAGTAGAAGTGTGGCAGCACATATTTCAACATGGTCTGTATGAGCCTGTTGAGGTGCAGGTGTGTGTCTTTGGTTTGCTAGCCTGGGCTAAAGGTGTTGCTGCGCTGACTGTTCCTGTCACCTGACTTCGGCTGGCTGATACAGTCACATGTCAGTGTTCCTTGAACTTTGACACGTGCCTTGCATGGGTTGTGCCCCAGCCATGGCTCCTGGTTATTGCATCTTCCAGTAAAAGTCAAAAAAATCAAGGGAACCTGATGGGACTACAGATGAATGTGGAATATGCCAAGAGCAAGACCTGTGCTTGCTATAAACAGAGAGTCTGTGCAAATGTAACATTTCAGAGAAGACATGAATTTTGTATTTTTCCTGCCTGTCTGTCCAACGCTTTTCCTCAGGCAGATATTTATAGCTCTTCTAACAGGTTAACATAGTAGCCCGGACATGGGTTGTTACCATAATACAATCTGTCAGGTATGCACACACACATACACACACGCACGCGCACACACACGGACACGAATAAAACTTCCAAGCTTTTCCCACTGCCATTTAGGCTTCCAGTAAAAAAGCCTGGCCAAATAGTAAGTGCTACGTGAAGTTTTTCATGGTCTTGCTGCAGCATGGTATGTTTATGGGAGGTTGTAGCTATTACTGCACATTACAGACACAAAAATCCCAGACCATTTGTGCCCCAGATGATATTGGAAAGGACAGTGTATGCTGAAGGGGTGTTATTAGAAGCCTCTTCCCTACAGACAAGGAGCAGGTACATTCAGCAGTGGAGGCAGTCTGTATGGGGTTTTTAGGGGTAGGTTTACATGTACCACTTGGCAGCAGTGGGGTTCAGAAGTGAAAAAAATCAGTAGGCACTCTAGGAAGATAGCTCTGAAAAGGAGAGAAACTATGGCTATGGATAGATGTCGCTGTGAGTAGACTGTAGTTCCTGCTTCTTTATTTCCACAGGTTGAGTGCTGAGAATCATTACTGTTAGTTTTCTTTGGCAATAAGAAAATTTCTCTGAGCAATCTGGTCTAGTGGAATGTGCCCCTGTCTGTGGCAAAGGTGTTGGAACAAGAAGGTCTTTAAGGTCCCTTCCAACCCAAACCTTTTTGTGATTCTATGATTAAAGCACCAATATTTTTACTAAACTTTACCATTTTTAACTTGGTACAAAACTAGCAAGCAAAGTTAGTAGATAGGTGATTGTACAGCAATCCGAAGAACTTGTACCTCTGTTGGAAAGATCTGAAGGGTAAGCATTTGTCAATATCAGCTAAAAGATTTAGAAAGGGTTTTCACTCCATTTGATGTGATGAAAAGCAGCATGGACTATCTGTTATGTTGAGCCATTTGATTGTTATTCCTCGTTCAGCGTTAGATGATTCTAGAAATTGATGCCTTTTTTCTCATATTTAGCTCAGAGATCTCATATTCTCGCCCACCAACACTCCACTAGTCTGAGGCCCAGTCTTTGTCTGGATACTAGACCTCAAAAACATCCCCCTTTTTTGTAGAAAAAGTGAACAAAGTAACAATGTTATCCTGAGCAATTAGGAGCCTTTGTTCTCTGGACTGCCTGGCTTTTTTCTTTTGAAACAATGCAGCCGTTTCACAATGGAAACAATATGGGAAGTGGGTAAAGCAGACTGACAGCTCTTTTCTTGTGCTGTTTCATCTTCAGTGACTTAGTAATATCTCAGTTCGTTTTCATAAAACAAAGCTGATGTAAGGCTCCCATTGTTAAGAGCAAAATAAAATAATACAAATTTTCTAATTCTGTTGCCTAAGAAAGAGTTTGTCTGCCTGATACAACTCCCTATTTTTTTAAAGAGCATAGCAATCGTTTCTTATCGATTTGGCAATTGTCTCCCATGTATTAAGTGCTACTGCATTTTAAATAATGGAAAATTCTAGCCTGTTTTAAATTACACATTTCTAATTGCTTATTACTAATTGGTGAGGATCCAAATCCTCAGAGAGGAATCAACGGAGAGGAATAAACATGAACATACACATGTGAATGTATATGCATGCAGTGCAATGTGGCTAATACCACCAAAACTCAGGTGTCACAGGAGCACAGAGCTAGAAATCGTCTCCCAGGTCAGACAATTAGGCCTCTACCTTTGAATGTAAAAAACAGCTTAAAAGGAGTCACTTCCTGGAAAGCTGTGTCAAACCTGTCATGTTCTGCTGGGAAAAAGCCTATGTGGCATGAACCTAAACCCCATTTTAATCAAAATAATGCTCAAGTAGTCAGAAAAATCCTCACACTCCCATCATCTCTGAGTAGGCCTACAAAGCAAGTCCCTGAACAGTGTATTTTTTTGAGCCAATGGCTTGATCCCAGAGCTTGGCTCTGGAGGTTAATGAGGTTGGCCGATGTGGAACTACTGGACTGGACTTCGGCAGCCAGAGGCCACAGGAGATGGTTTCTCTGGAAAGAAGTGACACCTTGCTGGGAAGGGGCTCTCAGCATACAGTGTCTCCTTTTTCTAGCTTTAAAATTTTTTCTTTCTCCTTTCTTTTTAAAAAGATAATGATTAGGGTTTATTTACAGCTCAGAAGAGTGCTTTTTCTCTTACTTTTCTACTGTGGGATATATTTAATATTTTAGGATTGAAGTATTTGGAAGCTGGAGCAGTTCAGAATCAGGAATTCATAACTGAAACTATGTGTCAGGGTTTGTTTCTGTTATCCAATCTCCTTCCTAAAACACTTCTTATTTGACAGATTTGTTTTCACTGTGTGCTTCTATTTTACTTTCACATCAAGCCAAAAGGATGCTGTTGCTGCTGAGACTAGTACAGAGCCAATACTGCTGCAGAGGGTTGGAAATAATTTTTTATTTTACTTGCTCACCATCAGAGTTGCTGACGAAATTCCCACTTCAGAGTGTTGACCCTAGGATCTGCAAATGGAACATTTCTTTTTGTTGTGCTTCAAGCAAATCTCAGCTGCCGCAGGCGTGCCCATGTGGACAGCATGGTTTGGAATTGCTATGGAGACAACACTAGTTAGAAACACAACTTGTTCATTGTTGATTTACTGAAGCCGATCTGGCCTCCCTGAGGAGCTGATGCCATGGAGCTTCAGATGGCATCCTGAGAGAGTTCTTTTCTGCTCTATATTCACGCGTGGGAAGAGAAAGGGCTGGCCACTGCAGGCTAATTCTTCACCAAATGCCAGTCAGGTTAGATGCGATGCTCATGGTTTGGACGAAGAAGTCAAAGCAAGATGGTAATAGCCTACAAACTGCCAAAGGAAACTGGAAGGAGTGTCAGCTTGCAGAACAGTTTTCCAGCAGAACTTGTGGAAGTCCCATCTCAAGTGTCAACCTGACAAAAAACACTTGATATTGCTTGCTGGAGTTTGTCTCATAATTGTGTGATCCCTTCTACTTCTCTATTTCCTGTGTTCCAATCTAAGTTCTTGAATAAATCTACATTGAACTTTTGCAGTTTGTGAAGCCATCCCAGACTCACTAAAGTCTTGTTTTGCTGATAGAACTAAATGAAAATCCCTTTAAACTTGGCGCAGCCTGCTGGTCTTTTACCTCATTCTGTGTTTCTGCACACAGCTCCAGAAAAAAACATCTTTATGGGAAGCTGATCATACTTGCTGCACTTAGGAGAAAAAAAAATGCATTTTGTTCATAATCCACTGCCACGCCAGCACATTGTTTCATTTCTGATGACGGGCATTCTCCTAAATCTGTCATCTGCAGTCAGACAAACAGATTTTGCAGCTTGCATTGCCTCTGAGATGTTACTGCTTCGCATAATATTTTGTTCCTTTGGCTTCGGGCAAACAAATGGTTTGATGCAAAGGAAATAAAAGAAAAATATAAGACAGAAGGTTGCTATCAAGGTCAGAATAAAGATCAGCTGTCTCAGAACAGCCTCGACACCCCTTCTGTTGCCTTCACTAAGAAGCACAAAATAGGTGTTTGCTGAGGTGAAAAAAATCTCATTCAACTCTGTGATGATACTGCTAGGGGATAACTCTAGAGGAGAAACAGAAATCTGGAGAAGAAAGGAAAGCCACAGAGACCTGAAGCAAAGGAATCTAAATCCAAGATAGTGGGGGAGAATGTAGCCTGAAGGCAAAATAGAGCAGAAACCTGATTGTGAAGGTGATTTAGCACCAAACCTCTACAGTAATGCAAAGCAACTGTGTTTCTTATATTGGGTCAGTTCAGTGTTTGCACAAAGGACCTTTGTCTTCATCTCCAGCTTTCTACTACATTTTTCGTGCCACCAGCCCTGCTTTGCATACCTGGCCTAGTGCAAATAGGGCAAAAAGTCTAATTAACTTCTGACTTCCCAGGAGTAAAAAAGACCACTGTATCTTCACCAGAGAGGTCACTTCACTCATTCTGCACTTGCACAGAAGTAGGAAGCAGTGGGAAGAACATCCATGGGCCGGTCAGCATGCGTTTGGAGTCCAGAGATCTCAGTCTGTCAGAGGCTTCCTTGTTGGAGCAGTCCTTAGCTGCAGTCCTGCTCCCTACACTGAATTCTGTGTCCAGCAACAGGCTGTTGCAGCAGCAATTGTCCTGTCTGCTGAGTACCTAACACCGGGTTCCTCACTGCAGCACCATGAGGCATTTAGTGACTGACAAGCATCAGTTGTGTCCCTGCCCTCTCCAGGCTGTGCTTGGGAAGAGTTGCCATATGCTTGCTGTAGGGTCAAGATCAGCAGCTTTCTGGTTGTCCTCAGTCGCTGTGAGAGCTCACTACTGGCACAGCCCTACTGGAGGAAATCCTGTCTCCCACAGAGTTAACCTCCACCATTTTTTGGAAAGGCTCTGCTGAGCCACAAAAATTCGTTCAGAAGCTTTGGGCTCATTTATGCGTGGTAGAGGTGGCGGAAATTGCAAGACAATCCCATGGCAGAAATGCTGGATAAGATCTTCTGCAGCATGCTTGTACCTTGTCCAAAACCGGTGGACACTTTTTAAGCCACTATAGGTTAGGAAATGTAAACATCCAAATGCTTCTGCCTAAATATCTTTGACAATAATGAACAAAATCCGTGATAGTTTGACATTGTACTTTTTGAGATGGTATCTAACTGTGTGTTCTAGAGATTCAGAAATTATTCATGGTTATTTTTAAATTGTACCTTGGGTATGGATTCTTTTGGGTTAGAAATTGTCTAGCAAAGTGTCCATTGCCGATCATGTAATGTTTGTCTAAAAAATGAGCTCTTTTTGCTTTGATGCTGTATTTCCCTCTATACTTCATTCAGATGCTGAACTTCTTTTCTCACAGTTCCTTGCGAAATAGATTCTTCTCTTATGGTACTCTTACTCCTCTTCCTTTTACTTAAGAACCAAACCATCTTACTGTGGATTTTCAGGTTGATTATTTCTTTTCTGGTGTCTCTTAGCAAAATCCAAGAAACTTTCTTTGCCTGTTAGATGCACTGGGGCTAATTTGTGGAGAAAATTTCACTTATAAAATTTAAAAGTCCCTTCAAGCCTTGGGGTGTTGGAAGATGCTAGCCTGATGTTTAAAATATCAGAGAAGTTGTAATGCATTTGTTTGGTTGCCTGGATCTTTGAATTCTGTTCTGCTGCTTTATAGTGTATATATAAATACACTTATGGGTCTTATGGGCTCTTATACAGCCTGTGGAACAACAGAATGCTGCTTTGAAGAGGGTGAAATAAAAGTAAGAGAATGATAGTGGCAGAACTAGAGGCAAATTGGGCAGGGATGGTGCGGGCGGGGATGGTGCAGGCAGGGTCACACTGATACAGAGCGAGGTATAGGGAACTGGGGCTGGCCATGACTCCCACCCTTCTCCCACCCCTGGAGCCATAGTGAGCTGCCACAGATTGATGTGGAGTCCGGGGCTCTCAGGATCCAACAGGCCCCAGGAGAGTCTCCCCCCATCCCTGCTCCAAGTCCACTTGATCCTGTGGTGATGGGAACCATCTCAGGCATACTGCCGACACTCTCTGATGTAGCAACATCAGGCAGCTTGGATGTGAGCCTGCCTGCCCTGTGTGTCTGCTTTTCCTGCACACAGAGTGGGAAACATCATATTTGTCTATTGTAAATTGGGAATCTTGCACCATGAGCACAGTCAGAATTGAAACCAAGAGCTGTGAATTGCAACTGGTTAAGTACCCCTGAGCTTTGTTGGTCTCTGACACACGTTGCTCAGCTGTATGCTGTGTCTAACATGAGACCACAGCCACTGATGGGAGAAACAGGTGACAGTCTAATGTCTGGTTGCTTCCTCCTCATCTGTTAACATGCCAGCCTAATAAATTCACTGGGCAGTGCTGTGAAGGGAACGAGCACGCAGATTCCTAGTGAAACACTGTACAAAGCAGAGCATTCAAATCCCAGCAGGAAGAAAACAAACTGAAAGTAGGGCCAGCCTTATCCAGTGCTATTTATAACTGAGCTCTGCTTCCTTCAGATAAATCTGAGTCTCTGAAGCATGAGCGATGCACAAGCCTCAGGCTGGGCCTTTGCCTTGCTTCAGTGGCACTCCTATGTCCATGCTCTCTGCTTACTGCTGAGTCCCTCCTACTATCACCAAATGTGCTCTTTAGCAGGAAGGGTTTTGCTACCCTTTTTCTGTACCCCAAGTCTGTGATGGTCTGATGCAGTGGGCCTAATTCCTTGCTCCTGTCAGCTGACCTTCCACTCATGAGTTCACTGATGCTTAAGAGATTGAGTCTGGTCCTCTGAGTCCCAGGAAGGTCCCATCGAGGTGGAGGGCACTTGATGGTGTAGAAGAGCAGTGTTTTTCTGACGATGAGTGTTTATGGGACTAAATATGATATGGGAGTTTATCTTAGAGTGTTTCCTCATTGCTGTTGAGCTCATCAAGTATTTTTTCCTCAGCCATCAGGAAGTTTTCAAGGACTTTGGAGGAGAAAACCCTGAGAATGCTTGTAGTAAAACTTGTAAGTAGCCATATGCTGCCAGAAGGAGAGAAATCATTTGCAAAATTATTAGATGGGAAGTTCCTGCTATTTCCTGTAGCTAGAACAACCATATTCCACCAGACAGGTCCAGTATTGTGTGGTACCCATAAATAAAGTCATCATCTAACCTCATGCCTGTGACGCAGGTGCCTGACAGCCTGGAGCTGGGGGCTGCTCCTGGAGCATCCAGGCAGTGCTGGGCTGTGTCTTCTATCCCAGGAGGTTTTGAGATGCTTTTCATTATCATAGATATTCTGAAAGAATTCTTCCTCCTGCATCTTTGCTTGGTGAGATATGATCCTGCCAAGCTGGCTGCCTTGGTTGCTGCCTGAGTTCTTTGTAGATTAAGTACCTGCCTTGTTTCAGTACCTATTTACTGTTACCAAGCCTGTCAGCCACCCTGACTCTCCTAACTGCCATGTTCATTATCACAAACGTACAGTGGTTAAAGTAAGGGGACATCTGAGTAAATCGCTGCCTGTGCTGCAGATAGGATGGCAGGGTGTCCTTTAGGTCAGAGTTGCTCATTAAAGATGTAAGAGAAATGCAGGAAGCCCAGACTGGATGAGAGACATTGGAATCTTCGAGCACTTTGATATTCATCAGATATCTAAATCATTTCCTCTCTAAGGCAAACACTACAGCCAAATATTTAAATATTACTGACTCACCATAGAAGGAGTTACTCCTCGTAGACCTTACCTCTTCAATGGCTTCTGTCATGGAAGCAAGTTTACTTCCTAAGCAAATTGAACTGATCTATTCTCTCTTGTTGCATGATTTAATGGCAAAATGTCAACAAATTTTTCTACAGTAGACTGAACAGCATTGAGAACCTTCCTTTGCTTAGCAGCTCCCTTATCTGCAGATTCCTGTCATAGCTGAAACATTTGCATTTAAAAGAAAACACAGATTTTAAGATAGGAACATTTTTCAATGAATTTATTTTTAAGTAACAAGTAATTTTCCTTTATCTCTCCCCATCAGCTTTTACTCACACTCAAAAGACTTGTTCACTATACAAAGCAGTCTCATCTATTGCAGTGAACAAAGCAGTAACAGTGTGATTGAACATGACACACAGTAAACATGTGAGAGGTGAGACTGAATTTAAAATAAAACTGAATCTTCCTTTTCTGGAACTAGGGAACTGTTTGTGAACCACAGAAATGAGAAGCGGCAGAGGCCTTGACAGTGTCCTCTTCTTCCTACCAGGCTATCACAGATGTTGTGTTATCATTCCTGACGTGTTTTCTTCAAAATGAGACTGGGCAGTCTAGCTGTCTTCACCAGTACTAACAGACTGGAGGCATTGCCTTCTGTGTCTTACATGGTACATGCTTCCTAATACATGTGAAAATATTTCTGTGCCACTCCAGTAGTATCACTTTGCTAATTCCCTTGCCAGCCACTTGATCCTTTTCTGTACTACTGTCGCTTAGCCAGAATTTCCCTAATTTCTACATGTTTAATGCTTTCTTCTTTCTGTCTGTGTCCCTTTGCCCTTGTCTTTATCACATTTCACTTTATTATTTTCAGATTATGTCTCCAGTTTTTCAAGATAACTTTGAGTCCTTATCCTAATGGAATTCAATGTCTTTCAACTGCATCATCTGCAAACCTTCTGTGTATTTTGCAATTCAGTATGCAACTTACTAATGAAAATATTGTATAGAACTCAACCCAGGATTGTCCCTTGTGGGAACCATCTAGAGATGTTCTCCCAGCTGGTCAAGAAATCACTGTCTAAACTCTTGGGAATTAATTTCCAAGCACTCATCCACTTCATAGTAATTTCTTATCTTTCTTCTGAAGACATCACAGAGGGTATACCAAAAACCTTACAAAATTAAAGATAACAAATCTACTCTTTCTTTTAGACCTGTTAGCCTGAAAAGGAAGGAAATAAATTCTCTTTGACAAGGTTTTTTCTTGAGGAGACCATATTCACTGATTCTCATTTTCTTATCCTGTGTGTATGGATGGATGACTTAATACTTTGTTCCATTCTCAAAGTTCAGCATTAGGCTGACTCATCCACTGTCCTTTAACCTATCCTTCAAGACAGGTTTGTTTTGTGTTTCCTGTGGGCATTTTTGCCCTGTTCCTGTCCTGCAGGACCTCTCCTCTCTTCTAGTTTGCATAGCTAATTGCTATGAAATTCAGAGATTGCTTCAGCTACTCCCTTAAGCACCCTAGGCTGAATTTCATCAGGCCTTACAGAGTCAGATATATCTGCCTCTGCTCAAAGTTGATTTTGTTAAATGTCTAGTTACAGTTTATTTTTTTAAATGGTGCTGAAAGAAGGACAGCCTTAATACTTCTGTTTTACTTGTAGTTCAGTATGGGACTTTCCTTCCTTTAAACAATAAATGGTGTCTAGGAGGAAGAGGCTTAGATGAGCCTTTCTGGAATATATGATTTTGCCTCCATGCAGGCATCAGTCTCCTGGCCTGAAAAGTCATTTTCCCCTCAAAAGAGTCTCCAACATCCTCCCCAAGGAGGTATCTCAGGCAAGTGGCAGAAAGGTGTCCCCCAACTCATGAGGTGGGACGCTCTTCACTGTGAAGTTCCTGGATGTGCAAAGACTCTTGAGTGTGACAGTGGCAGCCCACAGGCAGTCTCACCATATGACGGGCCTGATTCTTCGTCTCTGGGGTGGCATCTCCTCTTTAGTTGTGGCTTGGTTCACCGTGCTTCTACCAGCACTTTTCTAGAGCCCGGGGGGTGTAGATGTGGACAGGGACTATGCTTTCACAGAGGGGTTTCTGAGAAAAAAAAAAAATCAGGACTAATGTCTTCTACAACAATATTGACCAAAATGTGCTTTTAAAAAAATTTTTGAGATCTTTCATTCTTACTAGACATTCCGCAGCAGAAATGCTGTCTGTTTCCCAGGTAATAGACAGGAATGGCAAAAAGTGCAGACACAAACCAGCAATCTCTTTTGCTCAGTGTGTGTCACAAGGCAGGAGACCTTTATGCTGTGCCCTGCCGTGCTGCCTCCAACATGGGCATGCTGGTGACTCCATGGTTCTGGTCCCCCTCACTGAAGGATCAGCTGGGCATACGAAGGTTCCTCCCTGCCTGCCTGCCTGCCTGCCTGCCTGCCCATGTTTACCTTTGGCAGGAAGTCCCCACCTACAGATAACCAGAGCACAGCTAAACCTTCTCCACGGTGGCATCATATGCTCCTAGTGCAAGCAGGACCCAGGAGCTCTTTCTTCACCAAGTATAGACTTAGCCGAAGAGTCTGACTGTGTTTCTTTGACCTTTGACCAGGCTGCACTCGGTTATCACAGCCCTTTAAAATCTTCATTACTGCCTTGAGTCAAAATGAGTCATATGGACTAAGCTCAGTTTTTGCTTTTATCCCAAATAACCGTAGTGAGGAATGAAGCTTTCTGTCTTCCTTCCTCCCACCTCTAAGTAGGATAACTTGTACTGCTGTCCAAGTTGGCACTAGGGAGGGCCTCCAGACACTGCCCTGTTCCTCACCTCTAAACCTTGCTCTTCCTGTCTCTTGAAGTATAAAAACTGATGCTGGAGCTGCTGGAGTTACCTTGCTTGTGAGTGAAGTACTCTGTACTTTCTAGATGGCCGAGTGAATAATTTTAGGGTGTCTCTTGTGACTGATTGCAGGAGAGCAGCCTTGCATTTTGCTTATACTCCTCAGGGTGCCTGGCCTTGGCTTCGCTTGTGGTAGCTGGCAGAGGATCCTCTGTGAGATGTCAAGGTCCACTTACTGTGTCAGGCATGATAAGCAACAAATGCAAAATAGCTGGCAATGTCCTTGATGGAGGACATTTGGGAACTTTGTTGTAGATGCATGGCTTTGTCTCAGCAGCAAGGAGGGACAAACTATTTGCTCCAGCGAAACAGAAAGTCAGTGGACTCTGGATAAGCTGAGTGTTGATGCAGACTTTCACAGCAGCAGATGCTTTGGCAAACAGCATAGATAAGTGACCCAGGGATGAGAATAAACAAAAAAAATTGGCAATTTGTCATTGACAGGAAAAGAATGTGAAAGATTTCTTCTCTGCTGGTAATGACTTGATTTTTCTGGATGCTGTTTTGCTGAAAGTTGCTGTCAGGAACGAACAAGAAACACATTTCAGAGTGACAGAGTGAAGAAATAGAACTGCTTCTTAGTTCAAATCAGAGACTGCTGTAAGGGAGTCCAGGAGAATATTTGCACCAGAGCACAGGGGAAATCAGACTGGCTTCGGAAGATGTGACCTGTGGAGCAATTTATTATAGATCAGCACTTCAGCATGAGCCCTCAGCATGATGCTGAGGCAGACTAAAAGGCAGGCTAGCTGCGAAATGCAGAAAGTGTCCACTACACAGATCAAAGGTGCCCACAGCTGGGCTAACGTGTCCAGGTTTAGATGGGTATTCATGGTTGGAGTTTGGTCTTATTCTATCTCTGCACGAATCCATATGCTGTTCATCTGCCAGCTGGTGACCTGTGCCATTGTGTGATGGATGCTACCAAACAGCATCCGTGAGGGCTTGTGCTCTTGCTAAATCACAGCACATGTTCAGCTCATCCACCTTGAGAGAGCCCCAGAGCTCTTCTGGCACTTTGCTTTGGCCCAGGCTTGTGCATACTGACACAGGAAATGTGGTTTGGACAGCGGGTTTGTGTCTGTGCTTGGCTGCCAGGTCAGGCACAGCATGAGAGAACTGAGGGCTGATTCCCTTGCTCAAGGAGCAGATGTTTGCCAGTGGGAAGCCTTGAGTAAAAGTCTTTAGCCAGTGTGAATGTAAAGAGAAGTGTCTGAATCCCACTGCTTACCTTGTGTGACCAAGGTATGGGCAAGAGGGTGGCTGGGAGAGCACAGTGGGGCTGGGAAGCACTTGTGCTCCTGTGGTACACACCTGGACTTCTACAAGAGTCTGTGGCTCTGTTCAGCTAAGGAGGCAGATGAGTGAAATCCCTGAGCTGCTGGGCTGGGCAGAATGGCAGCGTCTGAGAGGGGCCTGTACAGTTACATCTACAGCTCAACAGTGACTTACAAAGAAATGCTTGAGGCACAGAAAAAAATATGTGTCTAAAGCTGAGTATTAGGGAAAAGAACAAATGTGAATTAATAAAAAGAGTGAATGTGCAAAGTGAGCTGTGGTTATTGTGGGTCATAAAAGGGAAAGGGAAAATATTTGGGAAGCGTGTAAGTAGTTAAAGGAATGAAGAATATAGACTTATTAGCAAAGCAAGCTTTCAGCTACTACTGAGTGGTATGAATAAGGATGAAATATTTGATGCTGTATTGTTTAATCTTACAGTGAGTGTCTGAGGCTGTCTGCTTAGTGTGCTTAATGTAACGAGAGGATAAAAGCACAGGTCAGAATAAGGAAAGAGCATATTAAAGAATATTTAAGTTCTTGCTCATCAGCAAGATCAGATTAAACATACCCTGGAGTACTTAAAGAAATAGCCAGGCCAATTTCAGGCCATTACATACATTTCAGAGAGTTTTGGGGCTGCATCTGTCCTGCATTTTAGGCAGAGGCTGAGGTTTATATGCAAGCCCATTTACAGGATCTGAGCTGAGTGAGTACCTTGACTCAGAGGCAGGGGTGTGCTCTGGGGCATGGATGAGGGGAAGCACCACTCTGCTGTCACCTATGGACTCACACCCATCATGTACCTGTGACACTGGCAGACTGAAATATGATAGTCTACTGTCATCAATCCCCAAACACTTTTCAGGGAGGCTGTAGAGCCAATGTCTGGCGAAAAGGTATCTGCAGGTGTTTTCTTCAAAGGACCTGTCCTTAATACAGGAGGGACAGTGGCACAGACAGAGTACCAGAGACCAGAACACAGTGTCTGGACAATTCACCCAGCTAGAAGCATCTGAAGCCAGCCATAAGGGGTCAAAAAGTGTGGGTAACTGCACAGCAGTGCATCAGGCTGATCACTGGCCTGTAGGACAAGCACAGCCAGGGAAAGGAGGAAAGATCTCAAAGGGCCAGAAGGAGTGAAAAAACGTCTGGAGAAAAATTATAGGATTGGACCCAGGGAATTACTGACCAGTCAGACCAATTTCAAAGACTGGAAAAGCACTTGAATAAATAGCAAAACTGTTGGTAAATGTCTAGATAATATGGTGATTCAGAGAAGCCAACATGGATTTGTCCAGAGTAGATTATCAAGCCAGTATAATTTCTTTTCTTTCTTTTCCAGAGAAATGGGTCTCATGAATAAGGGAGAGGCAGTCAAGGTTATCATCTCTATCCGCTAAAGCTTTTGATCCAGGCTCACACAGTGACATACTTATAACCAAAGTAAAGAAATACAAATTAGGTAAAATCGCCATAAAGAGGCTGCTTGGGTGGCTCAGGCAGTGTGCTCAAAGAGTAGTTATACAGAGCTCGCTGTCAGACTCTGAAGGTGCTTTAAGTGAGACTCTCCAGCTGTCACTTCTGGTCTTTTTTTGATCAATACTTTCATTAACAACTCAAATTACAGAATAGGGAAGCCCCCCTGGGAGGGCAAGGCACTGTGCAGCACATGATTATGTTCAAAATTATCTTGATAAATTGGAAGAAAGGCCCAAAATCAATGTGATGAAATTCAATAAAGACAAGAGCAAATACTGCATTTAGAGAGGGGAAATTAAATGCACAGATACGAAATAAGAGATGGCTGGTTAGGCAGCAGGGTGCCCAAGGGGAAGCATAGCAGATCACCACCAGTGATCAGCAATGCAATAATGTTACACAAAGATATGTGTCATTCTAATTAATTAACAAGAATGTAAGAGAGAGGAGGTTGTAACTCCCGCCTCAGCTTAGTCCTGTACCATGTGTTTGCAGCTGCAGAGGCAGGCTGTAGGGGAAAAACAGGAATGGTAAAGGCTTGGGTCTTGGAGGCAGACGTGAAAGCAGCAGTTGAGGCAACTGGTTTGAGTTGGAGGGGGAGGGAAGAGAAAGTAACAGTGGCACAACCTTTTCTTGCCCTCTTCAAGACTGCTATAAAAAAGGGAATAAACTGTTGTTCTTTGCAGCCACTGGGGAGATGCTAAGGAGTAATTGGCTTGAGTCTTGGTAAAGGAAATCTTCTGTGTAAGAGCAATTAAGCACAGATGTATCTACAGGAAGGTGTTGAGTACCTGTTGTTGGAGACTTGTGAGAGCAACCTATGTGAATTGTCACCAGTGGCAGGGGAGTGTCTGATTTTGCCTCAGAAGAGAGTAGATAGGCTTTTTGGGTCCTTCCAAACCCAGCATTGCCATGATGGCTTTGCCTAGGAGTGTCCTGATAGCCAGGTTGGCACTTGTCCAACTTGTCCAAAAAGGAGTTTGTCCCCAGGTCATACTGGCATGGACTTTCCTCAGCAGCCCAAGGAGATGTTTGCATGCCAAAGTCATCTGAGTGTCTTACTTGGCCAGTTCATGTAAGGGTGATCTGGGGGGGATTTGATAATGCCCTTGTCTTTCCTCTTCTCTACCTGGGGCAGATTTTATTAGTTGTTTTCAGGCACTGAATGACAAAAACTCTGCCTTATTTCACTAAGGGCAGGTGTCAGCAGGGCTGTGGTCCTGCAATGCTGACAAAGGACTCCTTGAAGGATAATTAATAGAAAGGGAAGGAACAGCTCATCAGTCAATGTGCGTGTGTTGCATGTGGCACCCCACACCTGAGTTTTGGCAAGTCAAGGGCAAGCCAGATCTGTGTTTGCAGTAGCTGGTGCCTGTACCACACTCCAGTCAGCCTCCTGGCCAGGGTGATTTTGACCAATTGTATTGTGTCAGTGCAAGTGACTAACAGCCTGTGTCCCGGGAAAACGGATCAAGCATTATTTCTTTCATAGGAATGACATCAGAAACATGGGCATTTTCAAACCAGATTGGATAAATGGTCTAATCTCCTTCTGGGCAGGAGCCATTATCAGCTGCCACAGATAAAAATGATAGTATTCTCATGCTAGAAATGAATGGATTATCATCCTGCTAGCCTGCTGTACATAGTAATGAACATGAGGTCTTAATATTTGTTTTTCTGTATGAAAATAAGGTTTTGAATTGTCTCAACTTCTTTATAAATAAATGAGCTTTAAGAACTCAAAAGAAAAAGTGGTAGGCTGTTCTTACAGCAATGAGTTTCACACACTAATTTTCCACTACAAAAAATAGGTTAAAGATCACTGAAAAAATGGCTTACTTTTATTACAGTTCTCATCATGATCAGGGAGAGAAAATGCTTGCTGCTTTGTATTTGCTTGTCTCTGCTGTTTACACACACTTTCCTTTCTCATGTGCTTCTTTACTCTTGTTGTATCATAATTGAACTTTTGCTCTAAATTGTTTCACACAGCCAAAACCCTTGGCTGATTATCACATGATTCAGGGGGAAAATTAACTTCTTGCCACTGTGCAGACAGTTGCCTGGTTCTCTCCTCAAATGCTCCACCCCTCACAGCACGTATACTGCTAATGACAGGAGGTTGTGCCATGTTGACAAGCCTCTGGGAGCAGAGAAAAGGCCAGTTCTGAGCAGATGCCCGATTTGATTGCAGTATCATGAGGGCTAATTACTCTAATAAGCATTTATGGGATTCAGAGATCAGGAAGAAAAAGATCACAAACACGATTAAGGTGTCAGAGGTGTTGAAGGAAAATTGAAAGTATTAAGTGCCAATTTCTGTTTTCTGAAATTCAAGCTAACATCACTGAGACCTGCTAATAGCCATCTGAGGGCAGAGCCTGGTGTCCCTGAGAGGCTGTTTTTCAAGGTGACTACAAAAAGTACCTAACTTAAGTACTGTTGACTGCTTTGAATAGAGAAGCAAGAGTACCCCAAACAAATCAGCCTATTTGCTTTTTTGGGCTGCTGACTCCACCTATTCATGTAATGGATGAAGAGCTGTGACACCTAACTTACAGTAGAAAACTTCAATAGATCCCCATCAGAGAGAGGGTATTTGGAGTCGGCAAACCCTGGGTTAAAGCTCTTTACTTTGGGAATGTTGAAAGGAATTAACTTGGGAAAATCCGCTATGAGCTCATGATAGCTCTTGTGCTGTTTGATCACCTTCAGATGAGGTTTCTGCAACACTCTATGTTAGTGTAGACATCAGGACTCAGAAGTGTCTGCACAGGATAATGGGGATGGACTACAGCTGCTGAACCTTCATCCATGTACTTCCCACTGGTGTGATGGACTGGGAAGTTTTTCTCAAATATTTGGGAAAGCTAACTGAAAAGAAAGAACATGAGTTAGAGGAGAACTGTGTAGGACATGCACATAAAAACATCTTACTGTCAGACAACTTTAGAGTGACATTTTAAAAATCTTTTGGTTCGAAATATGACCCTTTTTCTGTGCCCAGCATGAGGCATATTGGACATGTTTTTGTAACCAGTTCCCCTGAGCTGTGCATTTCTCACCTTGAATTAAAACTCCTCACTACACCGACTCCTGCATCTGAAGCAGCTGCTAGTGACTGTCACTGTCAGCAGTAGCTCATGATCCCAGGGAGATGTTCCTGGAATAGATAAACCCAGCACATTTGGTGCACAATGGGTCAGCCTTGGCAATCACTGTCCTGTTGAACCTCCTTCTAATCATTAACCTTTTTATTCTGGGTCATATTGAATTATGCCATTCCTTTAATGCCAGATAGCAGAAGTAGTTTCACATGGAGACTTACAATTTCACCTGTGCAAGGATGTTCAAAGGTATATGCCAATCAAGGCTCTTCAGTTGTGTCTTACAGGCATGCAACTGGCATTTTGAGGTATTCTCAGGTGGATTCCTTTTACATTCTATTTTTCCTTCCTCTGAAAGGAAGGAAACATGTTCGGTAGAGGGTTAACTACTCTTTGCCGAGTCTCTTGCTTAATTTTCATGCTTCACAGAACTTCACAGTATAAACAATTTTACAAAAGAGAATTAACAGTTTTTCCCGAGGACCTGTCATAGGAATACCCAATCTGTGTAATTAAAGTATTGAGAATGCTGTTTGTTTTCTGGAATAGGTATGGGTTACATAAGTGGTCATGGATAGAGTATTTGGTAAGCTCTGGGATAATCATACCCATTTATCATGTTTATGGGATGATGTTTAGGGAACTTTATCTGCTCCACTGCATGGATGGGAAGAGATACACCTTTGAAAAGCTTCTCAGAACCTTCTAAAGTGCTTGTCCCCATCCTGAACTGACAGATGCCAACAGGAGTGTGTGCTGACAGACCCAGTGACAAGTCATTCTTTTCCCTTCAGTCCGATTGAATTCCCAGATCTGAAAATCGAGCACTCCTAATGCTTTTGGTCTAACTGAAATGTCTCTTCTAAACTGTAAGCCATTTATCTGAATTCTAATCTCTCCTGCTGAGCTGTCACAGTCAAAAGGCAAATCTCCTTACCAGGCAGACAGATGCTCTGAAGGTGTAGGGAGGATTTCAGTTTTAATGGAGAAGTTCTCATCTCCCTGAAACAGAAGTGCCCCAAGGACCCATGTGACGTGTTGCTTGCAAGGTCTTTCCTGCACCCCACATAGGGACAGAAAGCTAATTTGAGGTTGCCTGGATGAAGGGTAGTCATATGGCACTGCACTTGGAGTAATTAGTCAAATGTGAAGGGCAGGGTTAATTCTTGGGCACCTGTGTGTGACACCACTGGTGGTGTTTGGAGATGTCTTAGGGATCTCTGGGATGGTGTTGTGCCACAGTGTAGAGCTCTAGTGCATAGCTCAGATGCCTCACAAGGCCCATCCTTGATGGCAGTGCTCCAATGGCCATGTGTAGGTGCTCCAGGTGAGGGGCTTTACCCCCTTGCTGAAGCATCTTGCAGGAAAGTGACTGACAGGAGTGTTGGGGACAAAGCTGCTGGTGGAGATAAGTTCACAGCAGCAAGCCTCCAGGCTGCAAACCAGCTTCTCTTTAGGAAGGATTTCAGAAGGCCTTGCTGAGGGCATGGGACTCTGTCCTGCTAATGCTGAATGCCCTGTGCTGACTGGGACCGTCTTCTTGTTTCTTCTTGTTTTTAGGTCAAGTGGCAGAAGGATGACATGGACAACAATTCCAACTTCTTCTCAGTCTCCTCGGATGGGCGGATTGTTTCGTGGACTTTAGTTAAGGTAAACAGTAGGTGGCAATTTCTTTTTCCAGTCAAATTATAACCAATTGCCTCAAAAGTTCAGTGATTCATTAGTGTTATTTTTATTTCTAATGAGCCAGGTTTGAAAAGAAGTGTTAGCAATAGCAGCTGGTACAGTCACAGCTGGATCTGGGGCTCCAGATTAAATTCTGAAATGAAACAGGGTCAGCCTACTCCTTGTCAGGACCTAACCTTCAACCTGCCTGCACCTGTAGCACCCCATGGGCCTGAAAATGAGAGATCATTTTCCTGCTTGGCAGCAGCAGGAGTTCAGGACTGGTTCTTGTTCACAAACTTTCTTTGTCCCAGAAGGGTCAGCTAGACACAGAACAGAATAATCTGCTTTATTCCACAGCTTCCAGATTCTCATCCCCAAAATGCTCCCCTACAGATTGCAATTTGGACTGGGAGAAGGTCAATTTAAACTTCTCCCCATGTGGACAGAGTGAGTAGCATTGTGGACAGAGTAAGCTTGCATTTGCAGTGGGATGGCAGCATGCTATCAGACAGGCAGAGAGAGGGTTTCTCCCTGCCATAACATTGCCAACTCACACCCAATACAACTTTTTAAAACTAGTTTGCATGCCCTGCCTTTGTTCGCTTTTCCTTTTGGATTATGTTGAAATATGTTGATAGAAACCTAGAATTAATGTCCCAAAATGACCCTTAGATTTATGTCTCTGAATCCCAATATGTGGGTTTTTATGCTGGCTATTTCATTTTACATTTGAAGATTTCAAATCTCTTGCTAAAAAAATAATTTCATTGCCCCGAATGTGAGTTTGAAGCAGCTGTCCCATTATTCCCCAACAAAAGAAGAAATGTCTTTGCATCCTAGGATGCTCATTTTTCAATCTGTTATACCAAGGCTTGCCTGTTCTGAAGTTTTTAGGCCTTGCTGCCTTGGCAGGGATTAATTTCTAGCATTATATGTAAATCTTAGCCTCGTCGTCAGAAACAGGAGCATCTCCTAATGAACAGTGTAAGCACAGGCAGATGGCATAGATTGTGGAGTTATTTTTTTGTAGACCTTTCTAGGTTCATACATGCAGCTTCAGAATCAAAATTCTCTTCTGCAAGTGTATCCCAAGTCCTTCTCCCAGAAGAGCTCCCTATGCAGGCACAGACTAAGAGTGCCCCAGCACTCAGCTCCTGTGTTATCCCCTGACTAGGAACGCCCAAAAGATTTGTGTTAAAGTGGGCAGTACATGCCTGCAGCCAGACACATCCAGCTGAGGTGATTTGGCAGGGCACATTTACCAACTGAGCCCCAGTAACTGAGTGTGCTCAGCATGGTCCCCTTAGGAGGCAGGAAACACTGGGTGAAGTCTCTTACTTCACAGAAATGCCACAGCTGGCACAACCTAAGAGTCTGAAGATGGACTCTGATAACAGCTCACCCATCAGAGGGTCTTTTGCACCAGTGCTTAACTGTGTTTCCACACCATAATCTGTGTTTTTTCTGTCCCTTGAGCCCACAGATATTTCTTTCTAAGCATCCTTGGTGTGACTTCTAAGATCTGCATCCACTTAGCACATTGTCATTTCTACTTATTCCTTGCATTACTGTAATGAACTTGGCCATACCCATGTGAAAAGACTATTTTAAAATTTTTTCAGGTGAAATTACCTCTGAAATTGCCAGAACCAGTATGTACCTAGTATGCACCATCCCTAGTAGGCAGGGGTGGAAAAACCCCGAAATTTTAGGTGCTATCTGCTTTGGATATTTTTTGGGGAGGGAAAGAGATTCAGCAGGGAGAAAAGAAACAGGATGAAAAGAATGTTTTGTTATAATCTGTGGATCCAGTAAGGAGAAATAGACTTGAATTCTGCTTGAATTCCAGTTTTACAAGAGCTTTTTCTGGATTTCATTTAGAGTAAAACTGAAGACATTCCAGAGGTTTTCTATTCTACAAAACCATAGTGCAAATAGGGAATAATTGAAAGAGTGCTTCGTTAATCTTTTTGACAGGACTATCCAGCAATAAAGCTGCTTCAAACACTGGTAGCTGTTTGACACTTCCAAAGCCGAGAGCACAAAGTGAATAATTTCATTCTTTCTTCCAGCTGAATATTTGGCAACCCACACTCAAGATTTGGTTAGAAGAGCTGTCAAATGTTAGCCAGGGAAAGTTGATCTGCCTTGACCATAGTGGTTGTCTCCGTTAGAAATGGGCACAGTCACTTTGGGCAAATTTCACGAAAAAGCACGTGAGTTCTGTGTACTTAGACTGTCTTGGCTTGACCTTTGGTCCTCATAAAAGTGTAAAACATCAAGGAAGAATGCAGGACTTTTGCTGCTGGATTACTCTACTCCCCCACCTTGGATGCACACATTGCCTGTCGAAAAGGAGAAATGTCACAGCCACTTCAAATAATTGTTTGGGATGCAGCATGGCATTTTGTCTCTGGCTGATGCTCAGCAATCCCAGGTTTGATTAGTAGTCGTAGTTCACCCCCTCCTGTGTGACCTACAGCTAAATTACTGAACAGCTCTGGCCCTGCTTCATCACTTAAGGCTGATAAGAACTAAGGGGAAAACAGCAGCTGTAAGGCCTGATTCACTAATGCTTACAAAGTGCTCTACAATTATTAGGCAGAAGCAACATATTATTGCTCAGTATTCCTGGAAGGCCAAATTGTCAGCAGGCTGTTTACCCAGAGGAATATGTGAACAGCTCTGGCGGCAAAGAGCCCCAGGAAGGGAAGTGTTTTTCATGCTGTGAAGCTGGGTACAAGATAAAACCAGCACATCAGGGGAGTCTGCACAAACAGGGTCCTTTTTGAAGGAGAGGGGCTGCAGAAACTGTCCATAGGGGCCTCTGCCAGGTGAAGGTGCTGGGGGAGATCTTCAGAGGAAGGCTGCAGAGAAGTGAGTGCTTAGAAAGAAGGTCTCTTGAGGTTTGCCTTTCTACCAGAACACAGAGATAGTGTGCTAGCACATCTCTGGGCCTACCCAGATCACACGTCTGATACACTGGGTGTATCAACATGACCAGCTGCAGGCAGCTCCAGAGTTGCTCTTCAGACCAGACTCATGTCTTGAACAGGGCACATGCTCTCTGGAGAGCAGGCAGAGCTGGGAGCCTGAGCAGGGGCAAGTGCCTGCTCAGCTTGTCCTGACTGCACTCCCAACAGCCCACCAGCACTCCTGTTTGGATGTGCAGTGGAAAATGCTCTGCTCTTGGTTGCTTTGGGCACTGCTCTCTCCAATTCTTGCACATGTATACCAGCATGTGTGGCCTCTTTATTAGCATCACTCCTGCCTTTACCCACTGAATCAGGCTTGTAGCCAATGTGCTGTAAGAAGAGTCACTAGGGTGGAGCGCTGCAGGAGTCTGTCCTGCTTCTTGCTGCTCTCTCAGAGAACAATTTATTGCTGTCAATAGGCCAGGGCATGTGGGTGTGCAGCAGTGAGAATTAGTGAGAAGGAAGTAGATTACTTTATGGGTTTGGACCTATGTTGAATCTTCTGTAAATCTGTACTCCCAGAATATTATAAAAATGCCTTATAGAACGTTGTCCCCTCTCACCTGCAGTACTGAACAGATGCTCACAAGGTCTTCTCCCACATTCCCCAACATGGAAGTTCCTGGGGTTGACTTTGACAGGCAGAATCTCTTTTTCCACCTGAGTCCTGCTCTGGGCTGAGAGAAGCTTCAAGTACAGCTTAATTCACTGAGCTAAGAAGTTATGTTTTGTTCCCACAGTGCTTCAGTGGAATATTTGCAGATGCATTATACTATCCAGTCCACAGCTCATACTGCTCACTAATCATGAGTTGTTTGTTCTGTTTATCACATAATCAGAAAACCACAGAATGACTGGGGTTGAAAGAGACCTCTGGAGCTCCAGGGTGTTCTTATAGTCAAAACTAACTCCATTCTGCAGTGGTATTTTAACTCCCAAAGCTAGTCTGAGAATGTATCTTTCCCTCTGATAGTTTCTTTATATTTACCCACATTGTGTCTATTTCCATCTGTCTGCTGTCTCCCACCTTGATTGTAAACTCTTTGGGACACAACCTTTTGGCCCTGTGTTCATGTACCACCTTGCACAGCAGTGTCATTAGAGCTCTTTAGAGCTCTGCTGAGAACAAAAACATGGGGCACTTTTCCCTTGGGGTGAACTGCTTGCTAGATGTTTCTTGAATATTAGAGCCCGTGAAGTTGTGAGTATTTTGAACTGAGGCTGCTCTTGGGATAACAAGAAGATGTTAAGAAGTAAGGACTGGCAGGATAAGTTACTATTCATTAGCGTGGGGCTTTAGTTAGCTCCATGAGAGTATGAAATATCCATCTTAAACCACAAAGAGTGATTTAACTAAACACAAAGATTTAAACTGACTGTGTCAACCTCCACTAAAAAACATGGACCCTGAAACTCAAAATTTTCCAGGTCAAGTGCACATGTCGAGGTAATGTACTAGTGGCTCTCAGTTCCAGTGCACCAAAGCATCAGTTTCCAGAAGGTTTTATGGAAAGGAGCATGTTAGCAAGCTGCCAAATATGAAACATTAAGCAACTTCTGGACAGCTTTTTAAAACTCCTCCATAAAATTTGCCATTTCAAAGTACTGAATGTGTCTGTATTGTTGCTGCAAAGCATGCTATTCATGTGGAATCTCCTCTGCCTGCAGAATGAGCTGGTTCACATGGATGTCATCAAGCTGTCAGGAGATGGAACAACGATGCAGGGGCCAGAGGGGCTGCAGCTGCAAACACTTGGTAAGATCCCAAGTCTCTGCCATGCTGATTAATTACTGACACAAAGCCTCTAATCAGTCATTCTGGGAAATTAAATTGGGAGCAGGGTGTTGAGATGGAAAGGAGCTGCTGGAGGGTTACGCCTCCTTGCTTTCATCGTGTAGTAGGGCAAAGTCTGTCTGGAGCAATGGCCGCTAACTGGGTCAAGTTTTGCTGGTTATATATTGCCTTTACTTGCATAAAAAGATGAATTGAACATTAATTCAAAAAGTGTCCATTTTACTGGGCTATCCCTGTGTGGATAAAGCATATATCTGTGTATGTCAAAACTCAGTTTTGTTCCTACTGTCAGACATTGATCTGGACTGGCAAAATCAAGGTGAAAAGCAACTTCTGCCCTTTCCTGGGTGCACAGTTCACCCAGCCAGCTTTGGGATGAGCCTTATTGAGTTTGGGCTCTATAAAAACACAGCATCTATTCTGAGCTACTATGTTAGGCTCCCTCCTCACAAAGTGGAGTCAGTGCAGTCCTTCTAGGCTGAATCCTCTCATCCTGATTATCCTGCGCTTGAGATAGGATGGGATGAGTCAGCTTTGGAGGTCCTGAATAACACAAGGAAAGTCCTTGAGGAATCCTCTTATCATCCTTCTACACCTGCTTTTGGCTGAGAAGATGAGATCTGTGTTTGGAGCAGGGCCTAGCTCTGCATTTAAGAATTGCTGTGTTTCTAGGCTAGTAACTGCTGAGCAGTCTGTGGGAAGCTTTGCAGTACCACATAGATTGCAAGAAAGCAGCTAAAGCAGCACACTGTGGAACTCTCGGGGGCTTTGGGATTATTTGTTAATGTCACTGGGAAATGGATTTTCAAAGGCTTGTCTTGAATATTTAACAACCTATTTGAATGTTAAAAATGCAGATGGTATTAGAGAGTTGAAATTACCGTAACAATTCCTTTGAGAACTACATTTTGTTAAAGACATAATGCTTAAGATGACTGCCTGTGCAGAAAGTTTCTGTAACTGTGTGCTTCTGAGCCTTGTCTGCTTGTTCTGTTTCTCATCTGATGGTTGCTGTGGGTGTCCCTGCTGGTAGGGACAGCCTCAAGTAGCTCTGGCACTCGATGGACATCCCATCTTCTGCTCAAGAACCCTGGTGAAATTTTCTTTCACCAACATGTGAACTGGCTTTCTTGGATGATGATGCATCTAGCTCAGGAGCAGAAGCCACAAAATCTCAATGAGTCACATCCTGTTTGTGGTTGACACCTGTTTTAAACATAGTTCACAATGTTGCACAATTCAGGGCTTTTGACATTAACAGGATCCTTCTGTCCCTAGCAGAGGATTTCTCCCCAAATCATATTCTTTGCTATTGGCTTTACTGAAGTGAGCCTGCTAAATGGATTCTGAATTTAGGGTAAAAAAAGCACAGGAAGGTATGATAGGGTGTTTTCTCACTGGGCTCTTTTGTGCACAGGAAACCACTTACATTTTTGTACATACTAAACAAACAGAAAAGATCTGTTCTTCCCCAATAGGAGGTGGGCCAGATCCTCACAGTAATTACATTTGCACCAGGCATTTTCAACTCTTACCAAAAGGAATTCTAGGCTAAAGTCATTTTCCAGTTCCCTTCTGGTTCTTTCAGTGCCCTTTTACATGTCTCTGTGGTGGCTGTTCAAATTGCAGGTCTTGTGGACAGGAACAGCTTGGAAAGTTTAGCAGAAGGGGTGGCTTTGATTTCTTTTGGGAGCTTCTGGCTAATAAATCACTTCTGCAAACGCATGCAGTGTGTGTTTACCATAGGCAGGAAGCATGCTCTGGCCAGCTGAACCAATTCTCTGTGTGACAGACCTTTCTTTTGTTAACAGGCAGCGGGACATCGTTTGATTTTCACAAAAAGATAGACTACTTGTTTCTCGTTGGTACTGAAGAGGGAAAGATCTATAAGGTAAAAATGATTCCTTTATCCTTTGTTTTACATCCCCTGACCCATGTGTGTCTTTCAGGCTC
The DNA here is from genome assembly GCA_013389985.1 of Dryoscopus gambensis. NCBI lineage: Eukaryota > Metazoa > Chordata > Aves > Passeriformes > Malaconotidae > Dryoscopus > Dryoscopus gambensis. Next base: position 64,708 of record WEIT01018241.1, read on the forward strand.
GTCATCTGAACTGTTTGCTCAGGTGGTGACAAAATAAAGCTTCAGAGCCTGGTTGTGCCCTTGGATGCCTGTGGTGAGCCTGAGACCAGACCAGCACTGCAGAGGGTCACAGGGAGCTCTCTGCACAGACCCAATTAAGCCCCTGTTTTGCAGAAACGTTTTTCATGCAAACTACATCCCAGAAAATGCTTTGCAGATTGCAGCTGTGCAAGTGAAGGGCTAAGTAGGATCAGAGCAGAAGTTAAAAGGCATTGATCCTCTGTCCTCATGACTATGGGGAAATGGCAGGAAAAATAATCAGCTCTTTTCCTTTTTAGACCTGTTATCCTGCGAGCAGTGAGGCTAATGAAGCTATATTTCCTACGGATTAATGTCCTGCAGCCCTTCCCTTCCACAATCAAATAGAATCATAGAATCATTTAGGTTGGAAAAGACATCTAAGATCTTTCTAGATCCTTTTCCCAGTCTCACTTTCTCCTTGCTTTCCTATCTCTAGTCCAATGCTACATCCTCAAACCTTCCTCCTAGTCACCCCTTGCTGTTCCCAGCTCAGTGATGCCACCTCCATGCTATAACCCTTGGTTCCAGCAGACAGTGCCAGCTACCTCCCCTCCAGTGCCCTCCTGCAGCCTCATGCCTTGGTTCCCAGTGCCAGGCAGGAGCTGTCAGCCAGCCAGTTCCAGCCATGTGGTGAAGGCAGCAGCCAAGCTGTGCTTGCACTTCCCACACTGGGGGCACTGCCCAGATGTTTTGTACTCTGTGGCCATTGCTTTTCACAGAATATGTAAGACCTTAACGTTACCACATCCTACATGCAGCGAGCTTTGGCTGAAAATGCCAGTGAGGGCAAGTTGTTTGTGAAGAGACATGAGCACACAGAAGGACACAGGCATCATGTTTTCTTGAGAAATAGAGTTAAAAATAGGAAGTTTTGAGTTCTGCAGTATTTAGCCTTAAAAATAAAGCTAGTAGCTCCTTCCTAATACAACTGTTATTTGCACAGCATTCCTCTGAGCTGGCTCTGGGGCTCTGTTAAATCTGTAGCCACAGCCCATCATCATGAGGGTTGGACAATCAGCAGGAGGCTGACATGCAGAGCAGATATATCCAGCCATCCCTAAAGGATGATGCAAACTCCTTCCCGTTGCGGTGCGATTTCTGCACCCTTCCTGGGGACAGCTTGGTCCACGGAAAGAATCAGGAAAGACTCATTTCGTGGATATTTCAGCAGATCTTTATTGGCGTCCACACGGTCCGGAGTCAGCACACAGCCTGAGCAATCAACCCAGCACCCAGAGTACCCTGGGCCCGGTATCCTCGGGCCAATCGCAGCCGATGGTCAGGGTACGTGTGACTGGAGCAGATGCGGGGGCAGGGGAAACCCCATCCCAGATCACGCATCCACCCGAGGGCTCCCTCCCCCCAGGGGAATGGGAGGGGAAGACCCCTCAACAATTCACCCTTTCGTTTTATTAAAAAGGTTTGTTTTTTTTCTTTTTTCTCAACAGTCCCAAAAATCCAACATTTGAAACAGCAGAATAAACACAGAATAACAAAAACAATTCAAAAGAATACAGGTTACCCCGCTGCCCCTGAGTGCCAATGTCCAAATAGAGTATTTC
>WEIT01018242.1:12503-24002 GCA_013389985.1 Dryoscopus gambensis
GGGAGAAACACTGATCTTCAGGCTGGTTTTTGTTTGTCAAGAGTAGTTTTTGAGTAAATTGATTTCTCTGTTCTAGAAGTTGCAATGTTTATCATAAATTTTTCACAATATGAATAATTCAGAAGAATTAGTGAAATTTTCAAAGGCCTGTTAAAAAGCTAGGGGACTAAATCCAGTTCTAAGTCACTTACATCTGGTATAAACTGAAGTTACTGAAGCAAGGCAAAATAAACTCATCATCTGGATGCTCTTAGCCTGAAGCAAATACCAGCAGAACATAGTAGTTTGAATATCAAGTTAATTCTTTTGAACTATTATCTTTTTAAAAACAGACCAACCCTGGTATCTCAGTTCACATGAAATGCAGTGTCTCATCAAATTAACAGACCAAAGCCCAAAAGCTTTATGGACTCCAAGTACCACTGGCTGTCAAAGGGACTTGTGTTTCCCTGAGAACATAATGCTTATCAAAATTAGAATGAAGTTTTTAAGTCTGCCAGGCAGTTCTGAAAAAATTGTTCAGTGTCATTTTGTCATATCAATGCATTTTGTTTCCTTTGGCTATTTATTTTTAGAGAATATAATATGCTCCTAGTTATTAGTATTGCTTGGGCATATTGGGATTTTCCACCACACAGATAATTCAATATGATTTGAAGATGTGTAAGAAATTAAAGCTTATGCTAGTGTATCTGTGTTTGCAATAGAATAAAAAAAAATTAAAATAGTTTACTAGAAACTTCCCTTTATAGTAAATATTTTAATTTAAATTGTTACATAAAATTTTTTACACAGCAACCAAATAATTAGTAACTATTCTCTTCACACAACAATTTTATGGAAGAAGTGTACTTTTTTAGACTTCATGTACAAGTTCTGGCACTATTTACATTTCAAGATCAAGATCTGTGATAACCATATACCCCAGAAAAAAAATCAGAAAGCAATAGAGGAATTTTGGGCTTTAAGTTCTTTACAAATCACTTTCTGCTGCTTTCAGACATGGAGAATATTAGATTTTAAGTGGTACATACCCAAAGGCTTTCCTTCCTGTTCTCGTAACTCCAGGTCACTGGAAACTGATCCTTCATCAACACTAAATTTTGACAATTCTGTCCCAAGATATTTAACCTGCACAAAGAAATCCAGATGGATAACTGATTGTTTTAATTAGTATTTTTTGGCTCTTTTCTGATAGGTGTAAAAACTTCACTTTTCTTATAAAACTGAGTTTATGCACTTATAAGTCTAACCTGCATCTGTCAAGACCAAGGAGAAATTATGCTAATTTGAATTCTAAATGAAAAAAACACTCAAGCATAATACAGCCCATCTGCAAAGCCCTTTAAACTCTGCCAGTGTTTTTGCAACAGTCGTGCATGACACTCTGATATTTCAATGTTTGTTCATTTTTATTCAAAGTACCTTTCAGCTTTTTCTATCAATCCTTATCACCTTTAAAGCTACTCTTTCAAATCCCTGCTAGTTTACAGTGTGAGCATTCCACATTCTTTTAACACTCATGACTAGTTCATCACTGTACAGCTACAGCTATGTAGCTCTTTCTTTGCTGTTCATTCATTACGAGTAAGAAGACATTTAAAATTTAGGCTTGTACCCTCTTTTGCTTTAAGAACAGTAAGGAGACCTAGATTAGTGAAACTTGTTATAGCTATTCATTATTGCTAACTTTGGGAATCAAATCAGGCCTACCTTATTCCACACATACTTCCATGTCACAGAAATATCACTTCCTAGTATATCTTTAACCCACTGAACTGGATTCTGCAGTATTTGTCCCTTACTGGTTCTGATCTTGCCATTCCTTAAGAGTGTAGCTTTATGACTAAATTCCTAAAAATGAGTAAGAAATAATTTCAATTCATAAATTAACAAACATGAAATAAGATCCTTGAAACATGAAAAATTGCAAAGAACAATATAGCTGAAGAGTTGCAGCTAATTCTGTTTTTCCCTGAAAAAAGGTTAAGTAATTTAATGCCACTATAAAAAACTGTGTAAAGTAAGATGATTTATTGCACCGGAACAAGATGCTTTAGCCAATCAGAGGACAAATGTCCCTCTGTGTGTTTGTCAGAACTGTATTTGTATCTTAGTTCCTCTTATACATAACAAGGCTTTGAATAAATTAATTTGCAATAGTGAACTCAGGCACTTACGTGAGGCAAATCTATGCAACAAGAAACTGCTACATGAGGTACATGTGTGTCAGAGTGAAGTTTCAGCAACCATTCAAACATGAAACATATTTGCCTAAGAATTTCACTTACATCAAGGGATATCACTTACCTGTTTTAGGAGGAACCTGACAGCCCTACCTTACACAAAATTAAGTACAAAAGAACTTACTGTTAATGCCTCTTTCAGAATGTTAATACAGCCCAGTTCTGCAAACATTTACACCTATCCAGAAGCACAAGTTATAGTAGTTTATAGTTAAGTAAGTCATGGTTTTGTCATATTGGCCTCAGTTGGACAAACAAAGTTAAATAATGCAACAATTAGCTGTTGAAGAACTCTGTTAGAACTTAGTAAGGTCACTTACCATTCATAAGGTCAAACAATCCAAATAAGAGAATGGTGCACCAGCAAATATTGAACCACCTCCTACCATATCCACTGGCGTGGGGTGGCTTTAAGAATTTAAACTAAGACAATTAACCCAAATATCTCAATGAGCACTCAGTTGAGTTCACAGTTTCACAACCTAGGTCTACAGCATTCAACAAATGCATTTTGCCTGCCCAAAGCTAATCTTAAATAAGGACTATGTACCAGCTGTATGTTGTTATCAAGTACATCCCTATAATGATAAAGAAGGGAAATTTACTGATCATCTCTTCTTTGCAATGCAACAGACACTGGCTTCTAATTTTTGATTTCTATAGCACTGTCTTACAAGACATAAATGAGTGTCATTTTCATCCTAGTAAAGATCACTGACTTGTCTACATGCCAAAGACCAGTATTTACAGCACGGGGTTATAATTCCTTAGGATCCCCATGCATCAAGCTGGTATCAAAGACAACTGTCTTGAAAAATTGCAGTAGGCATACTGAACTCTACATTCTTCCACTTAGTCATCTTGCAGTTCACAGGAGTATTACATGTTCTTTAAAAAAATAGAAGCATGTCTCCATACCTATCATATGGCCTAATGTACAGCCTTGTGACTTACGCTACTCTATGTTCCAGAACACAAGACCACACGAAATGGCAGCTCTCAGCAGAAAAGCATTCCTGAGCAGATTATAAGTGTAGGAAAAGGAGCTCTTGCAACCTGACTAAACTGGTGAGTTGGCTGAAAAGAACTTTTCATGTTTTTATCAATATGCTTCCCTGGAAATTAACTAGCTGTGTTGGTTTTGCATGGCCTGGTTTTTGGTAGCAGGGGGCCACGGAGGTGGCTTCTGTGAAAAGCTGTTGGAAGCTTCCACCACATCCAGCAGAGCCAATCCTTGATGGCTCTGAAGATGGATGTGCTGCTGGCCAAGGCTGGGCCAATTAGAGATGGTGGTAATGCCTCTCTGGCAACATATTTAAGAAGAAATCAAAACAAAGTGGGACACAGTTTTTTTTCTAGCCAGAGAAGAGGAGGAGTTGAGAACATGTGAGGGAAACATGGGGACACCAAGGTCAGTGGAGAAGGAGCGGGGGGAGGAGGAGCTCCAGGCGCCAGAGCCAAAGTTCCTCTGCAGGCCGTGGTGAAGGCCATGGTGAAGCAGCTGCGCCCCCGCAGCCCATGGGGATCCAAGGGGGATGCAGAGATCCACCCGCAGCCCGTGGGGGAGGTGCCCACACCGGAGCGGGTGGATGCCTGGAGGAGGCTGTGACCCAGTGGGAGACCCGGTGGGAGACCCGGTGGAGTCTGCTTGCTTCCAGACTGGAGCAGCCTGTCTGTGGAGGACTGCACCCTGTGGAAGAGTGACCCGTGCCACAGCAGTTTTGGGAGGACTGTTTGCCCATGGGAGGGACTCGTGCTGCAGCAGTTTTGGCAGGACTGCTGCTTGTGAGATTGGAACCATGTCAGAGATGTTCATGGAGAACTGTCTCCCGTGGGAAGGACTCCTCTCCCGGAGCAGCAGAACAAAACCTCGGGTGACAAACTGACCAAAACCCCACTCTGTCTCCCTGTGCTGTCAGCAGGATGGAGGGAGGGAACTGGGGAAAGAAAAGGTGTTTTGCGGGCTTGTTTTTACTTCTCATTATCCTCTGACTTTGTTAGTAATAAACTCACTTTGTACCTCTAAGCTGAGCCTGTTTTGCCCTTCGAGTGTTTTCTCCTGGTCCTTATCTCAACTCATGAAGCCTTCATTAAATTTTTCTCTCCTCTGCCCAACTGTGGCAGGGGAGGGTGAGTGAACAACTTTCGTGGGTGCCTGGCATTTGGCCAGTGTCAAACCACAACACTAGCTCACATCTGGGAATTCAGTCAATGATTCCTTCCTATGTTCAAAACTAAGCCAGGCCCCTGGCAGCTGGTCTGTATTTGGAGGGACAGGGACATGCTTTTGTATTAATAAAAAAGGCTTTTCTTTTTTTTTTTTTATGGTGCATACCATACTGTAAGCTTATAGAACCAGCAAGCATGTAAGAAAGTATTTTTGCTGTATTCATGCCTATTACAACACTATGAAATCCTTTATGTCACATTTTTTATTTGAGGGACTTGACAGTTGTTTCCAAGAATGACATTAAGTCATAACAACAATTACATTCCTGCTCCTTCCAGTATGAAAATCAAGTATTACACAAAGTAGATCAGCCAAAGATTCCACTCAAGTTCTAGCAATAAGAAATATTAGCAAACTGGTAAAGCAAAGTTAAACACAAATTTTACTTATGCAATATTCTGCGTCTTAAAATTATGGGCTGACAGAAAACTTCATCCATAGCATTTTCCTTTTAAACCTATGAACAGTTTTCTACAACCAATGAATAAAAATATTCACTAGTAAGTGCTGAAGGTGCAGACTAAACCATGAGAACTGCTGCTTCCCCATTTTAGTGTATGGAGTATTTTCATCATCCACTAATATTAATATTATTATTTCTCAAAAATTACCTGCAGTTTGAATTCTAAAACATTTTCTCCTGGCTTTATCCTTCCCAATTCAAGCAGATCTATCAATTGATGTTTCTTCCTAGGCCTCCGTCCATACCTCACATGGTTTTGTTCCCACTCCTGATTACTATAGCTCTGGGAAGATTTCTCACTGACATTTACTGGAGAATCTGTATCTGAGGTAAGATTAGTAAGCATCAGGTTGGCATTAAATGAATTCTCACTATTCTGAAAGACCATTTGCAAAGTATTAGAGAAGTTCTTTGTAGATGTTGACAAAATTACTTGCTGTGATTGCTTCTGCTGGAAAGCTTCTTTCATATTCACGTATCTATGTAGATCCTCATTTGAAAGAACCTGCTTGCAGTCACTGGTTGTCTGACAGAAATTCTTATTGACAACAGTGCTTCGGGGTTCTACAATATTTAATGTGTTGGTCACTGAAGTGGGATTTAAAGACTTGTTTCCTTGTTCTACAATTGCTACACAATCAATGTCTTTTTGCTGTGAGCACTTTGTTTTAGTAGTGGAAATAGCAGGTTCTGAAGGCAATGTCATCACTTCTGCAGCACTTGTCAGCTTCGACATGTTGTCAAAGGGATATTCTCTTAACCTGTTTTCAGATGCCAAAGCATGATCAGAAGCCTCTTTGCTTGTAATTGCTTCTTTATTTGCTCCTGTCTTATCCAAATGGATGTGTGGATGCTGGATGCATTCCTGAGCTGAAAATCTATTTTCTAAAGAGACATGTGCTTCTAATCTGTTTCCATTAGGCGTGTTGGCACCATTAGGACACATGATTTCATTAGCAGTTAAACTTTGTCTTGTATCACTTCCATGAAAAATAACTGAGTTTGAGATTTGCTTCTCTGATGATGAATTGAACATTTGCTTTGTTTTTCTGTAATTTTGTATTTTCTGCATTAATTTTTCCTGGTTTTGGGCAACAGTCAACAGGCTCTTTTGCCTAGAAGCAAGGTTAACTAATTGTTTCCTCAGTGCACCTTTTTTAAATGATTCCACTGAAGCCCTATAGAAAATAAAAATAAAGACATTATTACTGTATGGAGTTACTGTAAATACAAAATTAAAACAGTTTAATAGATGTGGCCCACAAAGAACAAGAATATTTTTCAAAGGACTCTGCCAACATTTAAAATTTGAACAATATTTTTATCACGTATAAAGTTTAATGTTCAAATCCCAGGTTTGTGGACAAGAAACTGCAGAATCCCACAGCAGGATGCAGAATTAACATGCAAGTGGGAATCCCATAGAATTAGAATGTTAATCATCAAAAGTTCAGAAATAGCCTTGCCTATACCACTCCTTAATTCAAAGGATATATCCTCCTATACCACCTTCAGTTCAAAGAATCAAAACTGTGCCTGTATTATCATTGACTGCTCTTTTATCACCACAAATCATAGTAGTGCATTGAATTCAATGTCTTTGAAGGTCTACTTTGGAGCCTTTAAAAGTGAGCTCAGGATGAGCTACTAAAGGACGATACTATAAAGATTTTTTTATGGTGTACACAACAAAAGATTTCATAAAGCTACAATTGTAATAATGCCACATGACTAAGTAAAGGGGACAAAACAGTTCAGGATGTTGCCTGTGTAATCTGGGAATGCCACACCCTTCATCAGACCCTGCTTCCAGACTGAGCCTCCTTCCTGTGAGACTCCTTCCCTGGGGGACTTTACCTCCTTTCTGCTGGAAGGGAATTCTTTATTTACCCCACTTCCTTTGGTACAAGAGCCATCAGCTCAGCTTATCCTTATGGGATAAGTGGTATCACTACCACTCTGGTACCATTTTGGGAAGATAGATAAGTAACATAAACTGTGGGAAAAGGAATTGCAGTTTACTTGTAAGCCCACCCACATGCACCCACATGCATCCCAGCCTCAAATTGAGGGGATCAGGACAAAGGTACACTAAGACTAGATGGTTCAGAACAAGGACAGAAAAAACACAGCTTGACAGTGTTGCTGTCTGTACTGTGATACTGGTTGGTATCACATGTGCTTAGAATACATGATACTATCAACATATCAGCATACAGTCAATCACTGAGTAATCCATGACTACTATGGACTTCAACACACGCCAGTGAGGCTCCACACACTTTTCTAGAAGTTTTTCCTCTGGGAACTTTTGTTGCTTTATTGCTATATAGGTATAGAAGAAGCTGCAGGGTGACTAAAATGACAAAGTACCTAACAAACATGATACTTCTTTTTTTGCTAATTTTTCTCAGGTAAGAGATATATCTTAGTACCTTAGTACAGAAGATGCTAGTACCTACATCTTAGTACAAAAAAGGAACAATGTTAGTAGTATGTCTCCCGGAGCCAACTTGTTGCATCCCGTGAGGAAACATCCCCCTAAGTTAGGGTGAGCTCCCAGAGGACCTTGCACTGATTATGCTAATGTATGGATTTTCCCCATTTGGGATTGGTTCGTTGTACTCCACCCCTTTATCCCTTGTTTGTATCACCTCTAGAAATTTCTTTCCAACTGTACCCCGCCGCTGGCTCCTGCTCCCTAGTCCCTCCTTCTCTGTAACCCCATTGGTACCCTTACCCTCACTCCTCCCCCTGTCCCTCAGCCCATTGCTTCTGTTTCTCTGCCTGCCCCTTCTTCCCCATACATAAACCTGTACCCTGCCCTCCATCTTGATTCTTCATCCCTGGACCCTCCTTAATGAATCTTGGTGGTGGAACCCATACAAGGAATCCTTCCTGCCTCCTTGCCACCAGCCGTTGCCCTGCTCTCTTGTGTGTGTGTGTGTGCCTGTGCCTGTCCCACTCCATTGGGAGTGTGTGTGCCTGCGTCTTTTGTCTGGCCCCTCCGTGCTGAAGCGGCTTCCCCACAGCTGGGGACCCTTCTGGAAGGCTGCAGCAACTCACCACTGCCTCACACAGCAGCACCAACTTACTGAACAACTGGAAGATGGAAAATGTGATGATGCCTCCTGATCTTCTATGGCTTGTGTGACAAAAGTTATAAGCCAATTAATTAAAAATAAGATGTTCCGTATATGAATAATAAAAAGGATCTATAACGTGATTTGTAATATATAGCTCATTACTATTGATGGATGGCTGTTGCATTAGCTGCAGGGTATCTGTGATACCCAGAAATATTTATCAGCTCACTCTGGAACACAGTCTCAATATTAGGAAACAGGTAAGTTTGTGTAGCTATTGATTCTACTGTCTTGTTTCTTAATTCAGTCACTATTTTGCTTACAAGGACGATCTGGAACCCTAACTCCTCTTCCCATAAAATCTTTTTTTTTTAAATCAAAAGTCTGTGTAATCTGTGTATCCTACATTTTATAGCTGGCCAAATGGCTTGTGACAGAAATATTTCAGTCTCTTTCCTCAACCAGCCTGTATATTTTGCCATGGGACTACCTGAAAGCTGTACACTGCTGCTTTTTCATGACCAACCAAATCCTACCCACACAAACAGAACAGAAACATCCTCATCAGCTGGCCAAGAAGCATCTGTTGAATAGGATACTACATTGTTAGGTGAGCGCTTTCCACATGACCAGCCTTGAGGTAGTCCTTCTCAGAAGGAAGTAAATGAGGCCTTGTGAGACCTAGCATCATGAAGCTGATTAATTCACACAGTCCATGCTCACACTAAGGGGAGCAATCCTAGCTCATGTTTTAGTTGTTCTCACAAAAAAATGAATGTCTGCAAGCATGCTTCAAGCCATTTCTCTAAATGGCTCTTGTGGCTGTTGGCTGAACATTCCTAATCCAGGAGTGCTAAAGAAACAAACCAGAGGCAGGGACACTCCAGGTAATGTCGAGTTGCTACTAATTTCCTCCATGATACTGTAAAATGAATGTAATTGCTCAATACCTCCATTTCTTAATTTCTGCTTAGGTATCATGGCTCCATGGGGGGAAAGTCCTGCATATTAAACCTGATTTCCTTCTACAACAACGTAACCCACCTAACTTGATCAAAGGAAGCCAGGTGATGTAATCTTTCTGGATTTCAGTAAAGGTTTCAATACTGTCTCTCACAGGATCCTTCTGGACGAAATGTCCAGCACACAGCTGAGTAAATGCATCATGCGATGGGTGAGCAACTGGCTCACAGGTCAGGCACAGAGGGTTACAGTGAATGGGGTGACATCAGACTGGTGACCTGTCACTAGTGGGGCTCCACAGGCTCCATCTTAGGCTCTGCGTTCTTCAACATCTTCATTAATGACTTGGATGCAGGACTGGAAGGGATACTAGGCAAGTTTCCAGACAACAGAAAACTAGGAGGAGCTGGTAACTCTCTTGAGGGCAGGGAGACCCCACAGAGAGACCTCAACAAATCAGAGGACTGAGCAATCACCAACCATGTGAAGTTCAATAACGAAGAGTGACGGATTCTGCACTTGAGATGGGGCAACCTGGGACATATTGACAGACTGGGAAATGAGATGATGGAGAGCAGCACTGTGGAAAGGGACCTGGGGGTCCTGGTCGATGGCAAGCTGAATTTGAGTCAGCAGTGCCCTGGCAGCCAGGAGGGGACCATGTCCTGGGGGGCATCAGGCACAGCATCTCCAGCCAGGCGAGGGAGGGGATTGTCCCACTCTGCTCTGCACTGGGGCAGCCTCACCTTGAGTGCTGGGGGCAGTTTTGGGTGCCACAGGATAAGAAGGACAGTACTAGAGACTGTCCAAAGGAGAGCCAAAGATGGTGAAGGGCCTTGAAGGGAAGCCCATGAGGAGCAGCTGAAGTCAATTGTTCTGTTCAGCCTGGAGAAGACTGAGGGGAGGTCTCACTGCAGTCTTCAACATCCTCATGAAGGGAAGGGGAGGGACAGACTCTGATCTCTTCTCTGTGGTGACCCAGTGACGGGACCCAAGGGAACGGCCTGAAGTTGTGTCAAGGGAAGTTTAGGTTGGATATAAGGAAAAGGTTCTTCACACAGGGAGTGGTTGGGCACTGGAACAGGCTCTCCAGGGAAGTGGTCACAGCACCAGCCTGACAGAGTTCAAGAAGTGTTTGAACAATGCTTTCAGGCACATGGTGTGATTCTTGGGGATAGTGCTGTGCAGGGTAGGAGTTGGACTCAGCATATTCTGTGATTCTGTATTTTTCTACACATTTTGTATTGTTCCCTACCTAATTTCAATGCTCACTGTGAGCACAGCAACTGATTAGTATGCATTAGCTAAACCTTGAAGTTCTTCCTTCATGTAACAGAGGTAACTGAAGCCAATACCAATCATGCTTCCAAAAAATCTGAATGAAAACCACATAGATTTACTTTCACGCCACTATAAGCTATCTCCTAACAACTTCTATCACTACTACTGCAAAGAATAGCTTTCTATGAATACAATACTTGTACTCTACTTACCTGTATTTTTTAGCAAGGGTATCCCTCTCTGTTTTCTGGTTTGCAAGTATTTCATTCAAAGTATCTTGTATCTGAGATAGCTTTTGCATATACACATCTGTTCAATATTTTGAAATGATAAAAATTATGATGGCAATAAACAGTAGAAAATAATTACATTAATAGCACTTTCAATGTAGCAAATACACAGCAAAAGTGTGAAGACACTGTTAGAGCAGTACCTTATACTGTAATGCATGCTGGTAGCTCCTTACAATTGGAGTACTTTTAATGAAATTTTATAGAAAGAATTTAATACAAGTTTAACTTTAAAAAAATAGCTGAAGTACTGGAAGATTTTGAAGTGCAAGTACCTTGTTTAGGTAATTACTAAGAGAAAAAAGAATAAATTAAAGAATTACCCTATGTATGATAAGCACTGAAAATTTTCAAGCTCTTTGTGTTGCAAGTAGCTATGTAACATGACAATTATACTGAGGCTACCTGCAGAAGTTACACAATCTTAACAAGGTGCCTAAAACTTTTGTTTGAAGTATTATGAAATAGTTTAATGAACCTAGACCGTTTCAAGTTACACACTATGGTAAAAGCATATCTATCCCAGTTTTACATAGTTTCTAACTCATATTATAAGGTTAAATTATAAATTGTCCCTTTTGTTAGCTATATTTTTCTAAAATAAGAAGAGCAATTATAAATACTTCTTATACACCCTATCTCTTAGACATATAACATGAGGGTTAGAAGACACATCCAGCGGATACCCCTGGGATGATTAGTTAAAATTGTAATCTAATTCCTGAGATTCTAAAAGTCAAGGTGGCTTTACATAATCGGGAAAAATGAGAAATTACAGGACTAAAATGGAATTTATAAAATGTTTCCCCAAACCTTTTTCACACTATTTGCCTACTTAGTAATATGTAAATATTGCTCTTATTAAGGCAGTTTAATAGAAAATTTGAACCAGTTATTTATAGTAGGTTTCACTTTTTTTCACACAGATTCACAGAATGTA
>WEIT01018243.1:0-54787 GCA_013389985.1 Dryoscopus gambensis
TTACAGGATCCAGTAACAGTGGATATAATAAATGTCCTGCACATAAATATTGAGTTGGGGTGAGTGTACTTAGGGGCTTCTAAGAAACCTCGAATTTCTTTTTATACTGAAACATCCTCAAGGAAGAAAGCTTATCTTCTCACTGCATTTCACAAAAATTTCCCTTAATCACACAAATCATTATTTTCTACATTTTCTCTCAAAGCTCTTTGTGGAACTCCTTTGATTCAGGGTACTCTAAGTTGCCTATTACTTGAACAATAGCTTCCTTCAATAACATGTAAAATACAGGCAATTCCTTCAATCTGAGGTATTTTTCCTAATCTTTTAGACAGAAGAAAACTATGGTTTTTGGATGAAAAAAACCAAACACACCAGACTGAGCAGAAACAATCCAATGTTGCAGCAATGCAGTTAGTTTATTTCTGCACTTCTCAATCTTTGAGTATTTCAACAAATAGTAACTTGTTTTTGCACTCACCAGATTCACCACAGAAGGGTTGCCTATAATAGAAGTCATTTTCATGCAGCACATAAGACAAGGTATTCCTTAAATCTAGAAGTAAGGCAAACCAGCTCTTCCTAATGATCTGTTTGTGAATGAAATTGACTGTTTTTCTAGTATGTCTGGTAGCAGTCAGGAGAACAATTTATGGATCCAAACAAGACAGTTTTGGTTTAACATGTCCCTGTTATGTATAAACACACTTAAAGTTTATTTTCAGGGAGCCAAAACAGTTGACAACAAAATTAAAAGTGTCTATAAATCTTCATAATGTAATTATCCAGATTAATTTACATATATTGACAACACAAATTATGATTTTATTAGAATACAGTAATTGGAATCAACCACCAAAATCCTTTAAAAACTTGCCTTGCTGATCTTCAATCTCCATTTTCTCTCTGCTTGTAAATATTTAATGGCTTTCATTTTTGCAAATGAATAGAATTGCATTTGGCTCATAAGAAAATAGTTTTGTAACTCTATTTCAGAGTGTGCAATCTCAGCACTTGCCACAAGTGTAAATCTTCTCCAGAATATTAATGTATTCAAGAAAAATAATCTTCATTTCAGAATCAACAGAATTTTAAAAAACCCAGTTATTTTGTAATTGAAACTTTTTTGAAAAGTTGCATCTTACAGATAAAGAAATCCTGAAGAGCTAGATATTTGCCAGCATAAAAGAGTGGAATATTCAGAGGTTTCTAAGAAAAAAAAAACAAAACAGAAATTACAATGCTACTTTGTATGTTGAGTCAGTTTTGAAATAACATTTTGGCACATTTAAACTACCAAGTTTAGGAAGTCTCATAGCACAAAATCCTCAGCATTCCCACACAAATCAAGCAAATGAGTGATTCTTACATAGGATTACTATTGGATTGCTCTAAATGTAACCATTTAATATATAATAGAACATTTTCTACAGGTGCCCAACTGAAAAGTCCTCAACTCTTTTACTAAATTCCAGTTAATTTTATCATAGGTCTCATCTATAACTATAAAATATATGGCTTTTTCCTCCTTCTTTGATGTTAAAACTCAAAAACAAGTTCTAAGAAACTTTTAGAAGCTCTACACAGACAGAAAATTTCAAATCACCAACAAACTCTCTGAAAGAAAACTCTTTTCATGTTATTTTTTAGAATAGATAGAATTATAAACATTTCACCGATCTGGTCAAGTCTATGACCTTCCTATTTTTAATTTCACCGGGACTCCCAGTTTCATTATTGTCAGCTTCAGTCAAGAGGCAGATGCTCACACTTAAGAACCAGAAACAGTGGGAAAAGCCTAATGCAGGATGTCTTCTCTGCTAGCATGAGGAAAGAAGGAGTACAACCTCTGAAGGTCTTGGTGGAATCAAAGATGGAGGAGAAAAATAAACAAAAAAAAACAAAACGTGGCCAACTCAAGGTTTTCAGGAAAGAATGTCACCAGCCAGCACAGCCTGGGATGAGACTCCAATGCTTCCAATGCTTGCAGTTTCTAAATATGCCTAGCAAGAAAGGGATAAGGAAGCTGTGCAAGAAGAGCAGATGGGGAAAGTCTACGAATATCAACATAATGCAGAGCAGAGAGGTCGTGTGTTCTAGGAGCAAAGAAACAGAAGCCTGAAGAGAACTGTTGTATAAATAGCCTTTAAAGAAAGCAAGGATGACCTCACCAAAACACTTTCTAAACGATGTGGTTCCAAGATAAAGCATACTCTCTTTATGATAAAATGTATCAGCAGAATGAAAAAGCTTCTAAAATTAACAAACAACACTGAATAATCCTCACCCATGCTGTCATTAATAAATGAAAAGTTTAGCCAGTAAAAAAATGCATTGCTAAAATTTAATAAATTTAATAAAATTAAATTCCATAATTAAAGTTATAAATGCAATTGAAAAATGTTAATATACTAAAAACTAAAACTTGTTTTAGCATAGATAACAAGGCATTTCCTTTCTTATTTTATAATTCTCATTCCTGTGCAATTTAGTTTGGCATACAGGAGAATACGGACCTGAAGTCCAAGGCAAGTACTATTTTCATGGTTTTGCCTTTCCTTTTTATCAAGGAATAAATTTTTCTCCTGGCTTATTTATATTTGCTAACTGACACACAGCATCAACACACAGAGGGTTTGGTTCTCCTTCCTCCTTTCAGCAAGTTCTCTGAGTACAAAGGTGAACCTCCACTTGTTTCACATATTTGTAGGGACTTTGACAGATTGGATGCAAGTCAGAACATCCTGGGATAATAGCTGACTGTACCCAAGAATCAGAGTATTAAAATAAAAAACATAAAACAAGATTCTTATGTGAATCAGCAAGGTATCCAGTCCCAGAGATGTGAAGAAGCTTTAAAGACAAACAAGATTAAGTAGCAAAATACGACTTGCACTTAAAATGTTTGAGATAGTGATGATTGAACCTCTGGTTTTGTTCGCTTTTACATTCAATAAGTGAAGACTATGGAGGAGCAAGGCTTGGTTCTGTAGCATATTGTTTCATAAACTTTGTGAAAAATCTCATTTGCTGCTTGAAGTAGCAGATGCTCATTTCTGCACTGTTGAAGGATACAGCCTTTGCATTTACCCTGTGTCTTTGTACAGGGACGGTCCCTCTATAGAGAGAGAACACATACAAGTTATACTCAGCTCCTGCATTATAGGAGCTGAATTATAGATGTAATCACCTCACTATCTCAAAGCTACTTGGTACACAGCTCAAAAGAGAAAGAAATCTATCCTTAGAGACCAAATACTCCTCTCATGGACTCTTCAGTCCGTCTCTGTGAACACCTTACAATTTTATTTTAATTGCTAACTTCATCAGTGGGAAATTATAGGCTTTAAGAACAGAATGCAGGAAAGTTTCAGCTAGTAAAAATCTGTGACTAAATACAATCTTAAAAGGTGAGTGAATGCATGCTTAAAGAGTTTTGTTTAAATCCACTGCCTAAACAGTTCTAATTCTGTAACCTGCATAATTTCTTTTGTTTGATTAAAGACATATTTTTATGTTAACTGCACTACAATCATTGTTCAACATACACAGGAGAAAAAACAGTTAGAAAAATTAATATTTATTTGACAAAGTGCATTTAGTAGTTTTTTATATAATAAAAAATTCAGCAGAATAGATTAGAATCTAGAGGTAGATATAGTTCATAAATTACTGAACATACTGACATTTTTTAATATATTTCTAGTGAATATTCACTTCAATTAATTTGAAGATTCCTCATAGTATAAACAAGTCAGCTTGTTTTAAAATACAGAATACAAATATGTCCACTGTTTTAAACTCTACCTTTCAGCAGCATGTGATTAAATCTTTTATTTTTTTAAATTTCTTCTTAGCTTGTAATGCAATCATATTCTATTAAATACTATAGCTTAGGGCAGTATTCCATTACACATTTATTGGCCTAGGACCATACAAACAAAAATAGCTTGTGGGGTAGGAAGAAAGATGGATACAATCCATAGTTAATTCTACCTCTTCACCACTTCTAGTCATTCAGCCTGACTCCTACTATAGGTAACAAAAAAAGCAACATCTGCTGCGTGATTCATTTTGTAGGCTTAGGCCTAAAATAAATCCAGGATTTAGCATAAATTAATAAATGTATAATATTACTTTCTTTTCTTATGTCATTACTAAAAGAAGAGAACAAATGTTTACTCTTGACTAAAGAAAAAGCAATGTACAAGTAAGAAGTTCTTGAAAGAACACATGAGAACAAACAACTCTAGATTAAAAAAGGGTCAACCTCAAATGTGAGAAGTATTTTATTTAAAGCAGAACAATCCTGAACATGGATATAATTTGGTCAAGTATAGTAATCTTCCTTCTCCTTGTCTTCTTCCTGGGCATAAATATGTGTGCAGATAATATGCCTGTGTTTGAAAATGACAAGCAACATAGGGAAAGGCAGCGAGATTCCATGTTATTTTCTAGTATTTCTCCACTGATTAGGCACATCAGGATAGGGACCACAGAAGGACATGGCATTGCTTCTACCATGGACACACTAGGTTGTGTTTCTTCACTTCCCTGAGAGCTACTGTGTACCTCCTCAGATGGGCCAACACACAACAGCAGATACTGAAAGCAGGAAATTTTGGGATGTACCATTTGGCAGATGCTTCATAGAGTGTGTGTGAAACACTTCTGGGCAGCTCTCTCTCTGGAAATCAGGGATATTGGATGTATTCCTGGCTCTAAGAACCTCTTACCAGTCAAGATGAAGGACAAGCTAGCAATGAAGAGGGACATGGGGACAACTGCACACATTGGCATCTGCTCTTAATGACCAGAATGACATCAGGGGACACAAATATCCTCTTCTGGATATTGTGTTGAGGTTTTCAGCTATATATCATAGCTACAGACCATTGTGTGACAAGTGGGAAATTGATTTTTCACCAGCCTCAGTGAAGGGGTGCACAAACTTTGTCCTTTTGCTGTGTGAGGGAGCATTCAGCAGGGCCAAGTGTTAACAAGTTCCTACCTTCAGAGGTGAACACAACTTTTATACAGCACAGCAGGAAGCTCCAAAAACACCCTAACAGTGACACTGAACTGCGGGGGCCACCAGCTACTTCTCTGATCAACTCCTGGCTTCTAAAAATTCTTCAGACAGAAAAAAACATTCTTTATAAGGAGGTAAAGGTTTATATACTACTGCAGTACTAGTAACTCACACCCTCCTAAGAAATCAAAACCTGCTTTCTATGACTTCTGCTCTCTAGCTTAACCTGTAGACCTCCACAGTTCTTTCCTAAGGAAGAAGTTGTGGGAGGACAAAGTAAAAACATTTTACATCAGCTTTATACTTGCTGGTCTGTTGGGTGCTGCTGCAAGCATAATACATTAAAAACAAACAAAAACCAGACAAACAAAAAAACCTGAAAACAAACCTAAACAACCTTAAACAGTAGTACTGCTTACTATATACTAATATAGTTTGCTTCAGATGGCCTTAGTTACTCCACCTCAACTGAATAAAAAAGAATACTAAGCAGAATAATTGGTGGATACAAACAAATATCTAAATCTGTTTTTCTGATGAATGCAACAATATGTCATATATTATTACTGAATTAATGAGATTGGCTACCCTGAGGATGACCTTTACATTATTTTAATCTAGACGTTTCTAATACGAATAAAATGTCTTTTTATGAAAGTACTACTCAGTGACCATTTATAAAAAAAATTACATTTGAAAAATGCAGAACAGGCATCAAGGAAAAAAAATGTTTTGTGTTTGAAATGTGTTTAAAAAAATATTGGAAATGTGCTTCAAAAATATCATTATACAAAAGCAGATCTTAGTTAGAAAAGGCATGTATTTTTACTATTTTACTTGCTTTTCATCAGTAGATAATAATGACTTAAATAATTTTTTTCCTCTATACCTTCCATCAGCTAAAAATATTCTTTAATTATCTACTTCAGAGAATAAGGCAACATAGGCATCTTAATATGATTATCAGAAAGTAGATTAAAGAAATTAAAGATTACAGCGAAGTAACATCCTTGCTGAAGCCATAGAACAGTGGAGTCCATACATGAAAGGTTACATGTCTTTAGTACCATTAGGCAAAACAAAAGAAAATATATTACACTCTGTTTGTTCAGTTTTTCCATCATTATGGTATTTGCTTTGATTCTACTTTTTCCTTTTGAAGTATTACCTCAACATTTAGCCTGCAAACTAATTATATGTTAGCATAAACCTGTACTTCACTTTTATTCTGTAGGCCTCAATGCAAAAGCCTGAGTTAGCACATGAGATCAGAAATATAGACTTTGCAAACATTGCGACAGCAAACCACAGAATTCAGAAGGAAATTACATAATTTTTGTGAAAGTAAAGTGAAAAACTTTAATTTACTTAAGTTGAGGTTACTAATATAAACACGTTTTAAAAAATCAGTAAGCAATAGCTAAACACATGCGAACTGTATACACAGAGAGAATGGTCTGTTGCATCCCATGGGGATACCGCAGATGGCCCGCAGGCTGACATCTCCTCCAGCTTAGGGTAAAGTCCCAGGAGATCTTACCTTGATTGCTATAATATATAGATCTCCTGTGTTAATGACTGGACTGTTATTCTCCACCCCTTTGTTCCATCTCTGTACCACCACTAGAAATTTCTTTTCAATTGTACCCCTCATTGGCCCCTGCTCCCTAGTCCCTCCTTCTCTGTACCCCCATTAGTACCCTTACCCTCACTCCTCCCCCTGGCCCTCAGCCCATTGGTTCTGTTGCTCTGCCCACCCCTTCTTCTCCAGATATAAACCTGTACCCTGCCCTCCATCTTGGCTCTCCATCCGGGGCTCTCCTCAATAAACCTTGTTGCTGGAACCCACATGAAGAACCCTTCCTGCCTCCTTGCCCCTGGCCGTCGCTCTGATCTTCTCTGTGTGTGTGTGTGCTTGTCCCACTCCATTGGGAGTGTTGAGCGCCTGCATCCCTTGTCTGGCCCCTCCATGCTGAAGCGGCTTCCCCACAGCTGGGGACCCTTCTGGAAGGCTGTGGCACCTCACCACTGCCCCATGCCACGGCAGTTGGCGCCCAGACAGGGACCCCTGCTGGTGGTTCCTGGAAGTGTCCCCAGCAGTTTAGCTGTTGGGCAAGAAGTCGCTTCGAGGCAGCCAACGCCCCAAGGACTGTTCTGCGTTTTAGCGGGGCAGTCCCGGAGGGAGACCGGTAGCCTCCTGGGACTAGGAGGTTGGTCTGGGCCAGTGGACCACCCCGAGAACCTTCACTGAGCCTCATCAGACAGGTGAGTTTCTGTGGAGTCACCCTCTTACTCTTTCTTTTACATACTTTTCTTCTTGGGTGTTGGGCAGAGTTTGGGGATATGGGAGCTAAGCTAACCCAGCCCTAGCAGGAAGTTTGTCTCCAAGTTGTGGGAACCCTTGAAGGGAGAAATTTTCGTTTTTCAAAAGGGGAACTTAAACGTTTTGTTCATTGGTTATTTAAATATTTTCCTTATGTTACGCGGGATTCAGTTCTAACAATGGGGTTTTGGGTTACACTGGGGACAAGTTGTTTCTGTTACAGTCGAAAGGGGATTCAGCAGCTGAGGGGCTTTAGTTTTTATTTGCAACTATTGTTAGATGCTTTGATTTTGGGGATTGTTTGGGGAATGTTAAGCCCCTGCTAAAAACCCTTTCCTCATTTCTCCCCCCTTGTGTTCCTAAACCCTCTTCCCTACGTCAGAGGGGATCAGGAGACGGATCCCGCCCAAGGGCGCAGGGCTGCTACCATCTCCCTGACATCCCCCGGTCTCCTGTGTCCCCTTCCCCAGGTGGCACTGGCCATGCCATCCCGGGCTTTCCTTCCTGGGGCAGCACTGGCCATGCCGTCCTGGGCTCTCCCCTAACCCTTTTACTTATGCCCACCTACTCAGCTGCACCAGTTGCACCTTCCCTGGTTCTCCCACGAGACGGCACCGACAATGTAACCAGCCCCTCCATCTTATCCTCCTCTATTCCAGGTTCTCCCGCCCTTACCCTGACCACACAAAATAACACTGACCACGCGGCGGCGACCATTTTACCAACTCTCAACCCTTCCCCACCTTCTTCTGCACACGTCATCGCACTTGGCCCCTCCTTTTCCGCGTCGTCAAATGTGTCTGCGTCAGGCCCCTCCCCTGTCATCAGGAGTCCCCTCCCTGTCGTGGACCCCGCCTCTCCCTCTTGCATCCCCACCCCTTCCACTGGTGGCTCCACCCCTGCAAACCAACCCACTTCTGGTTCTGACGACGATACATTCCTCCAGTTCTGGACCTATATCAACGGGACCAGAAGTGGGCGTGGTAGTGACCAGAAGGACACCATCTTAGCGTCCACTGCCACATCACATCAGGCAGCTCCGGTGCACCATAAACACCGCATACCAGCCAGGCCCTCTCCCTCCTCTTCGGAGGAGGAGAACGACTCCCTAGATTCTGGTCCGGAGTCTGAGGAGCACTGGGCTGTAATAAAGAAGTGGGTAACCAGGGATAGTAACTGGAAACTGAAAAGCAACACCAAACCATCTACCGCCCCAGTTAAACACAAGGGGGAGAGGAACCGTAAGGCCAGTAGATGCTACAGATGCGGAAAATTAGGACACGTTATGAAGGTCTGCCAAAAACGCAAAAATAGCAAAAAAACGCAAAAACAGTGAAAACTTACAACAACCCGTGGAGTGCCTGCCGTCATACTTAAGTCTGTCAGCACTGTCACTGGCAGCAATCAAGAAACAGTCAGAAGAACGCAGAACAGCCCCGTGCGATACCAAGTGCCAAGCTGTCCCTCCCTGTCCTGACTGCTGTGCCGCAACCTCAGAAAGCCGGCGACAGCTGCTTCAGGACCAGGGGAACACAGACTGAAAGCGGAGACAATGCAGATTTCCACCGCTGATATCAACCCGTCATTCCACCACCAGATCCACAGACTGGTAAGTCCTGTTTTTGGCACCTTCCCAAAATTTATCCCCTTTTCCCTCCATGTTATCCCCCAGTCATGCATCCCTGTACGCCTCTTACCTTACCACCATTTCCCTTTTCCCGGACCTTCCTCCCTCCTGTTGCTTACCCATCAACTCACCTCCCCTACCTCCACCCCTTTACCCTACCCTTCCAGCAACAACGCTCCCTAATACGTCCGTTTAATTATAACCCATTTAATTACAACCCTTTTAATAATTTTATTTTGAGCCCCAACAGAAGCATCCACCCGAACCACACTCTAAAACGGAGCCCAGCGCTTGTAGCGCCGCCATCCTTGGGATGCTCCTGGTACCACTGGCAGTGGAAACATGGATTTTGTTGCAGCCCACCAACCACAGTGAGAACGTCCACACCTGCATCTGGAGGATGAGAAACTTGTTTGGACAGTGGGAACTCCCGGGGTGGCCTGCTTCTTTGTTGAAGGGTGCTTTATGGATTATGTTGGTTGTTTTTGTTGTCTTTTGTATATTTTGTTGTTTCATGTATTCTTAATTGTTTGAAATGCTTGATTTTAAGGTCCCTGGGACAAGCCTTCTTTTTAAACGGGATGTTGCATCCCGTGGGAATACCGCAGATGGCCCACAGGCTGACATCTCCTCCAGCTTAGGGTGAAGTCCCAGGAGATCTTACCTTGATTGCTATAATATATGGATCTCCNGATAATATAGGGATCACCCGTGTTAATGACTGGACTGTTATTCTCCACCCCTTTGTTCCATCTCTGTACCACCTCTAGAAATTTCTTTTCACTTGTACCCCACATCGGTCCCTGCCCCTAGCCCCTCCTTCTCTGTACCCCCACTACTACCCTTACCCTCACTCCGCCCCCTGGCCCTCAACCCATTGGTTCTGTTGCTCTGCCCACCCCTTCTTCTCCATATATAAACCTGTACCCTGCCCTCCATCTTGGTTCTTCGTCCTGGGTTTTCCTCAATAAACCTTGTTGCTGGAACCCACACAAAGAATCCTTCCTGCCTCCTTGCCACTGGCCGTCGCTCTGATCTTGTGTGTGTGTGTGGGCTTGTCCCACTCCATTGGGAGTGTTGTGTGCCTGCATCCCTTGTCTGGCCCCTCCAAGCTGAAGCGGCTGTGGCACCTCACCACCACCTCACAACCGCAGCAATGGTCTACAAAAAGTAATAAAATGGTTTAGAATTCCTCTGTTTACAGTCTCTTAACAAATTTTAGAACAAAAAAGAGAAATTTTCTTTTATGCCAGTGTAAATCCAGGTTACAGCAGTAGTCTTGATATATCGGATGTCACTACATGTGGTTTTCTGCTGATTTAACACTGAGAAGATCTTTTCCGTCTAATAGTTATCTTTGGCTATCCCAAGCCTACTAATAGTGTAATCCCATCCCCAACAATGGAGTCATCAGATGGTTGGGAAGAGCTACATGGAAGACTACAGAAAAAATAATTTCTCAAATATAGCTGGGTGGAATGATAGTAGACATAAAGCCACAGATGCAAACAGGTCTCTGACAAGCAGAGAACACTGGATGTTTAAGAGAGTTTCTTATTTTGAAGCTCACTGACAAGCCATTCTACTGAAGACAGAAATGGCAGAGAGGTAATTTTTAAAAATCTTTCCCAGCTATCAGATTTACCAGAACTTAAACTTTTACTAAATTTAAGGGTTGGATACAATCTATTTGATTATTGTTCAGGTATTCTGAATCATCATTAAGGACAAGGCAAAAAAAACAGCACTGAGAGATTTTTCTTTCAATATACGTTGAGGCAGGTTTAAAGTGAGAGAATTAGAGAAATAGTTATTTAGAATACAGGGACAAAGCCACAAATGACATTGGGCACTGATCCACCATTTAGATGACAGAGTGCTCCCATGGGTCTGGAAACTTTTGATCAGCAGGTGCTTATACCTAACACTGCAGTACCTTCCAAAAGCTGATGCATTTACACACTGATCCCAGTGACTTGCTCTGTTATAACCAGCATAGTTCAGGCTCAATGTGAATCAATTTCATCTGGATCAGAGACGCTCAGAGCTGCCAGGTCTAAGCATTCAAACTCAGTAAACAAGGTCCCTACCTTTGCCAGGCAATTTGCAGAGCTTTAATTTCAGCTTTTGCTCCATTTTGTTACAGGGTTTCACAGTATATGCAGTTACCAAAGTAATTCAGGCACTTACAGACCAAAATATCACCAGAGAGCCAAAACTACTAGATCCATGCCTGCTGCTGAAGGCCAGGCTTTACTTTTCTCCAAAGTGAACTTGAACAACTGCCTTCTATCAGCTGTAACTCTGAAAGTTGCCCTGATTAGGTAAGAAAATTGTTACACTTTTTTCTTCAGGACAACTAAATTTTAAAATAGAGTTACAATAGATGAATGGAGAAACCCTTCTACGTCATCAGAACAAGGGTTTACTTACCCTATTACCCGACTTCCAACAACAAGTTACTCACAGGTGTTCAGGAAAAGAGCTTTAAGTGTGACAGGCAATATGTGCCAGGAGAAGGACCCCTCCCTCCAATACCATACAAGCATCTGGCAATCACTTTTAGGGAAGATGTTTTATAGTCTCTAATGGACACTGGATTTTCCAATTTTTTTCTTATTCTCTTGGGCTCTCTACCTCTAGAAAGCATGAGTTTAAATGACTAACCTCTCCCCAAGGGGAAGAGGAATATTATTTTTCCACTTTAGAACTGCCGCTTGAATAATGGCATTGGGCACCTTTCAGAACCAGCGTTGTCAGAAACAGTGAGCAATCACTCCCCATTCACCTCTTCTATACTCTCATGATTTCTTAAATCTCCATCATATTTCACCTCACCAGTTTTTTGTCATTTGAAGAGTCAGTTTCATCTTTCTTTTAAGAACTTCCCCTCTTCCACACCTCTGTTCTTTCCCACTCTGTGCCTTATCTGGTTTTTGAATATAATTCCAAGCTTTCTTTCCTAAGTGCTGGGAACTAAATTAGAGCTCAGCGTTGCATATATGTCAGTGCAGCTGTTTTAACTTGTTCTTAAGTGTATTCATTACTATGCATTTATGAATAGTGTAGTTCTGCACTACTTTGAGTCACATCACATGAGTGCTCTTCACAAAGTCAAATAAAAGCAGTGTTTGCAGTTACCACCTTTTATTCCCTTGAAATCAGGGCTGATTTAGTGCAAGGTCATGCTACACAACCATTCGCTCAGTCACTCAATTTCTTAGTTTCCCAAGGACTCTAAGGTAATACCATGCTAACCTTAGATTTGCTACAGTTCATTTTCTTGTTTTATTCTCAAAGTCTTACTATTGGTACTGCAGTTTGAGACTGTTCCAAGGGTTTCTCAGTGAAGAAGGCAAAACCTTGCTTTAGTGTGTTTCTAAAATCCCCTGGAGCAAGGAGTGCAGCAAACACTAGCTTTACCTGTTTGCTGCTGCCACACGTTCTGTCAGCTGCTTCTTCCACCTCACGTCTCTACTCCTCTTAGTAGAGAGTGTTAGCCAGTCCCACCAGTTTACCATCTCACAATTTTATAGAGGCTTGTCATCTACCACACATCAGCTGAAATACAGTTTCACCACTGGTCCCTTCTAATGCTGCTGCAGAGCTCAAAAGGAGACTACAAATACCTGATTAGGAAAGGAAATTACTTCACCAAACTTGTATCCTCCTCTTTCAAAATCAAGGGCAAAATTCATCATCAGGTTTCTTGACACAAAAAACCCACAGAAGTAAGGCTGACTGCAACTGAGTTTGTACAGCTTCCTGTGGTCTTGATGCTGGTTTCATAGAAGTACATCCAACGTCAGTAGTGCGGCGGATCAAGTCCTTCATTTTCACTCGGATATATTCCATTCTTACAAGCAAAGGGCTGAAGGTTCTAGTCAGGGGACAAAAAAGGTATTTTTTTAAATTTTCACCTAAATAATATGAAGCGGCGAGCACTACAGTTAAGAACAAAGTCTGGCTGGTTTTATTTTTCCAAAACTGGAAATAAGTTAGATGCATATTATTTGAGGTCCAGGATTACCCTTCCCACTCTGTAGCGCAGTAACAACTATGTTTAAAGTAAAAATACGTGAGGACCTGCAAGCTCTCAGTCTTGTCCATTCTAGCTGGCATGTGTAATACTCAAATGAAGTTCTCAAGTTTGTACAGCAACAACTATTCCCTTTGAAAGCACCAGAAACACAGCATGAGTTCAAGTGAAGCTGATGGGACCACTTTTGGAGCAGGATACTGGACAACTGAAAGAGTGCTGTCACAATCTGGCTTTTGCAAAATACTTTCAAAAGAGAGTTAAGTTACTGCCACATAACAACACCTGCTGCTGTGATACCATAAAATAAATTTTTCAGATGTTATATTTCTCCGAATCTACTTTTTTTGTTTTTTTAATTAAATACCCATCTCTTCTTGTATTGATTGCAGGGCATCTGTTCATTTGCGTGATTCTGACTCATGTCCTGTATTTGCCTACTGATTCTGTTTATTCGTTTGTACCTATACTACTGTTACAGCAAAGATTTTCTGATCCGTTCTATGCTTTTTCTCCTTCTGCCAGGGACCATTCGTCTTAACAGAGTTAAGGTTATGAAATATGAATTAATAATTCTTCCAAGTCAATAAAAATCTATGCCAGTATACAAAATTTGTGTAATTAGTACAATGTGTAGGGCAAATAAAAACCTACAAAAGTGATTAAAATGTGTTTCTGATGTTTAAATATTTAAATCACCTCCAGTTGATGCAAGGACACAGTTCTGATGACCTCACTGAAATTACCAAAATGTCTGTGTCTTATAACCACTAGCATTTAAAAACTCAAATCAATTGTAACTGAACTCCCAGACACCTTACTCTAAAGAAATACAAAAAATTCCAAAGAAAGGCTGCTCATCTGTCTAAGGCAGGTGCAGGGAAGTGCTGCCATCTGTCTTATGATTGTCTTTGTAATATCCGTAAGTCTGCCTGATACTTCTGTGTGTGATTCAGTTTGCCCATTCCGCAAAGCACTGAGCTGTCCAGAGAGGAAGTGCAGGTATTTAGCAGCTGTTCTTTATAATACTAAATCTACTTACTTTTTTTTTTTTTTTAATTCCCCAGACTCCAGTGTAGCAGACTAGGACAGAAAAGTTTATTTTTTGCTGTTCGACTATTCAACTGCCAATATCAATGAAGGTTTAATTTTAAGCAAGGAATGTACACCATTTTCTTCTATACTCACAATATTTTTAAACCTCATACTTGTACAGTATTTAATAGATATTAACTAAATGAGTTAAACAAGAGACAATTTTTCTTTTAAAAACAAAACATTTTTTTTCCTAGTTTTCTCCCAGCTAGTGGACAAAATTATCTATTTCACAATTTCTAATGGTAAAGTAATTTCTTAATTAATTTCCACTAGTAATTGTACAAGTTAATGTCAAAATACCACTTGAGAAATCACATGTGATGTCAAAGAATCCGTATCATTTAATGTATCTGTTTGTCATCTTGCAAACAAGAGGACAGTAAGGGCAGCAAATAGCATCTGAACATTAGTCGTAGAGAGATGTTTTCAAAACATTACCACAACATATGTACTTTTATTCCAAGAGGAAATAATCTCAGGTTGTTATAGAACCTCCAGCTGGGAACATAATATCATGGCTGGGCTTGAGACTTTGAAAGCAAATGATCCACCAGATTTAAAAAGAAAAAATAAAGCGACCCCAACACAGAAAGAGTGCATTCAGTAGCACTGCAAAAAAATTTCCCAAGAACATAAGAAAGCCGTGAGCAATGCCCAGGATCTTACTTATGTATTTAATAATGAACTAATTAATCTTACTTATATATTTATCTGCTTTGCTTAATCTATTTTTTTTTCTTTTTCTACCCTTATTTCTATTTTTAATTATTTCATCTTCTCATTTTTAACTGGAAATCTATGTTCCCTTGTTGCTGACTTTGCTTCAAAGCAGGGTCTGCAGTTTAGTTGCACATAGGCTTGTCATGAAAAAGCTATCAAAACCATTCATGCAGTCTGCCCTCTTCTCAGGGACAAAAGAGAACATCAAAGTGCTTTGTACTTATTGTAAATGTGTGACCCTCCTTCCCAGACTGCCAAGATGCAAATATATAGCTGCATTCAATTTTGATGAAATTCTCACTGCACAGTAATGCAGCTTGAGCTTTGTGTTTCAGAAAGGAAAGCAGCAGAAATTGAATACAGATGCAATAAACTCTGAAAATAATATTGTTCTTGCAACACAAACCTTTTTACAGCACTGAGGGAAAACATATATTTTAACTGTTTTGCATTAACCAGAATTTTTTTATTCCTTTAATTTCCTGTTTTCATTATTCAAATAGAAAGCATTCAGAATTTTAAACAAAAATCACTCAACCTTTTCAGTAAGGGGAAGTACAATGAGACTTGACTTGTATTCACAATACTCCTAAATCATATTACCTGACCCTGATGCCTCCTATTTTCAGCTTTGTTACTTATGCTTGCTTTATGATCTTTCAAGATAATTAAAGAGACTGCATTATTCTTTAAATAAATAGTCCATAAGCTGAAGATAAAACGGCAAACCAAGTTACTCACCTCTTTTCCTAAAGGCTTAATCCTTGTATTTTAGCTTTCAGTGAAAGAGGACCATTTCCTATGATACCACACTGGAGAAAAAAGGGTGGAGAAAAAACAAATAATTTTAGTCGCTGAGAAACAAAAAATATGAGTTTCAATATATCAAAGTTTTGTTCCATCTGGGAGTGGGAAAGCATGAGTAATTTTAAGTTATGCAATTTAAAGTATCTAAAACATGTTCCATTTAATCATTTACATCTTGCAGCACTATTTTATTAAATAGTGAAATACTTATAGCTTCTGGCTCTAATCAAAATGTTTTCTCAAAATTATCTTGCTTATTTCAAATGAAGGCTTAAAATGTGAAAATAGACAATCCAGTAAATATTTGAAAGGAAATGATCCATGAATATTCACTCATAAGTGGCAGAGTAAAAGCTACTCTGAAGATAATTTTCTGCAGACCATCAAAGCATTACCAGATCTAGCTCATGTGACTACAATGACTTTTAACTGTCTTGCAAATACTTTGATATGAATAAAGGACTGGAAGTAATTCTCAAGTAATTTTAGAATGTTACGATAGTTATAGACCATTTTTGTCCTCCATTTTCAAAAGCAACACATTAATGGAACTGTTCAGCTGACTCTTTAAACACAGAAAAACAGCAAAGCCAGATACAGGCTCAAGTTAAAACTGAACCACTAGATTAAAACTGGTCCTGCGCACATGGGGCAACATTCCTGTCTCCTAAACAGAGACACATCTGCCTGATGGTGCTCTGCCACCACTGTTAGTCTGCACTTTTCCATAGGTGGAAAGAGTCCTTTCTTACCCTCTCATCATTTTGCACTAGAAAACTCTTTTCTGTTCTGCCTTTTCCCTTTAAGTTGAAAACCTAAATAAATCTTAAGCCAGAAAAATGGCTCCCAAGATTTTTAATCTCAGGGGAAGGACTTTGATTGATTTTAACCAAAGAGTAGGATACACCAGCATCAGCAGGGCTGTGGTTACCTGGCTGCTTTCCTAAACTGGCCTTCCATGTAACTCATCTGCGCAATGTTTACAGAGGCCTTCACACCATTTATGTACAGGGACACCTAACTGGCAAAGCCTGCACAGCTACCAGCATGAGACAGGTGCCCACTGAGAGTCATGCCATGGTAGAGATCCTGCTCCTGCAAGGATGCTGCCTCCCAGGCACCTATCACTCATTGTTACAGCTTTCCTGGGACCCAGCACCAGAAATAGAGCAAGGAGGGCTGTGCAAAGAAGGGAAAGAGAGAGGACTAGAAATCTGCTGTCACGGCATTACTCGTGTCCTCTCTCTGCCCTAACAGCAGCTGCAAGGACACCAAACTCCTGCATTCAGACATCTACATTCCATCTGGTGCCCAAGATGGAAGTTAGTGATTCCTGCGCCAAGCCCCAAAATGATGACTTGTAGCATCTCCATAACTGAGTGTTCTTTGCTTTATTTGGAAATGGATTTGTACTAGGATGCCTAAATAATTACATACCGTTTATCACGTGCATCAACAGTTTACTGCCTTTGGCTGTCCAACTGATTTCAGATAAAGTCAGTTTGGATTTGTGTAGGAACAGGGAGTAAATATTTACTGGAGGTAATGGCATTCTTCAAAAGAAATTATTATATTGCTAATGCAGGCAATGCAATAAAAAAGACTCCTCTTTAATATTTTATTTATAGTAATTATTTTGGGTCTTGGTGTTTTTCTTTTTTAAAAAAGAAACTGGTGAAAAATGCTAACTTTAATGTAATATTTTTAAGTCTTATTTAAAATGCTGGTGGCATTTTATTTGACATTTCTAAACAGCACCATTTTCATTTCCTTCTGAAGAGGAAGTGGAAGTGATTGCCATCATTCTTGTGACATTTTTTATATTTTCAGTAGCAGCTTTTTTTGTTTGTTTGGAGTTGTGGGGATTTGTTGCTTGTTTGGTGCTGGTTTTTTGGAAACAGGGTTGTAGTGTAGGGTTTTAGATCTGTGGTGGGTTAGCCCTAGCTGTCAGTCAGCCAGCCTCATTGCCCTTCTGAGCAGGACAGGGGGAGAGTTGTAGGTAAGGGCAGGGAGCTCTCTCACCAGTTAGCAAAAAACCCCCAAAACTAAAGCCACCTTCCTGCCTTCTTCCCAGGCTCAAGTTCAGCCCCAAGTCTTTGCCTCCTGCTCCCCCTGAGGAGTTGAGCACTGCCATGAGGGCCCCTCAGAGTCCCTGGAAGTGATGGAACCGGCCACACCTCACGGAGCAGTGCTGTGCCTCAGCTGAGGACCCAAATGCTGCTAACAGAAATATCCATTAAAAATCCCGTCTAATCCTCTAGTAACAGACACGGATAAGCAAACTTCTGACAATATACAGGATTAAAAACAAGTCTTTCAGCCTCCTCCCCTAAGTTTTGGGCTTAATTTCGTCTGTGATAATGACAGAAAAAATGAACTGTCTCAAATGTGAGGGAATTAGTCAACAATATATTTTAGACTTTGAAATATTAGAATGACAACCCCTTAGTAGGCACCTTTTCAGATCAAGAGAATGTAAAGGCAAACACCATCAGAGATACTGAAGGAAAGGGGCTTGGGTCTTAGCACACAATTCAAATGAGTTACTAAGATACAAATCACTAAGGGTCATGTTGACTTCATGAAAAAAATCACAAAATTCAGAAGGTCTGCACTTTGAAATGGATATAGTCAAAAAACCCAAACCAAAACAAAACAATTTGAATTTGACATTTTTTTACAAAAAGATAGAAGTCCAGTGCACATGAAGCAGTAAGAGTTCTGAAATTAGCTATACAGAAAGTATATTCCTTATAATACGTGTTATGTGAGTATTTAGTTTCAAAATTACATCATTTTTCTACTTTTTATTAGCTGCTACATGCAAATCAATGACATGTGCAATAGCAGTAAAACTGGCTTCTGTCAGACTTTGTGGCCTCACGCAGGATATTTATGGAAACATCTTGTACAAAACCCAGGCTTAGCTTAATCTTCAGATTCTGGGTTAAATTATGTTTCAAAAACCGTAAGAAAGGAGAAAAAAACCCTAATGAATAGATCACATTTGATACACTTAAGCAAAGTTACTTTTAATTCTCTAATACACTTCTATGAGGTTCATCTAAACACTAAGATGCTCAGTTTTGCAAGTGTGTGTCTTAAGTACTGCAAGAATTCTTTCGAGCTAAACACAGTGTTACCATGATTTACACATATTATTGCCTTTTCACTCTGCTATAAAGGAAAGGAAGATACTGCAGACTACAATATACTTATCCATCTTCTTTTTAAATGATTGAGAATGTTCTGGGCTGTTTCAACGCGCACTCTGGAAACTCGTTCCAGCAATAAGATAATGGTTATTCTGTATTAAAGTAAAATGCAAAACCCATCATTACTTGAGGAGATGATCTCTCAATGTATAAATCCTGACTGGCAGCCAGTTAGTTATCACTTTTACCACTTGCCCACACATTTGTTTTTGTTAATGTTTTTGAACTCCCTTCTCCTAAAGACCTAGTAGAACTTTATGAAATACAGTGACACAGAACTCTGACACAGTCCTTGTTACAAAACATGCCTCAGATGGCAATTACTCAAAAGATGCCATGAGCTCAACAAAACCTTCAATAAATACAAGAGAACTGAACATCTGCAGCTATTGTTTCAGCTGTAAATCTTGTGAATGCTTTTTACTGTAGCAACAAACTGCTAATAAATCCAACTTTCATTGCCAGAAACATATAAAGGACAGGATACACTTCATGATGTTTTCTCAGTGTCCTCCCCGAGCCCATGCACTCAGGCATATTGTTTCCAGATATATTTTATAGCTAGCAGTGATACACTGTCCCCTCTACCCTCTCCCGTGACTGATGAGACAGAGAACATTGACTGAATGCCATTACCTGGCTCTACCTCCCTCTTGCTCAACAGAAATGGGAGGCTTTATGCTTACATTCACATTAGGTTTAGCAGCAATCATCAGCATTAATTGCACATGTATCATTTGGCAAACAGACTTCTTACAAAAAAACCCAGACCCATGAAGCAATAGAAGTGTTGTTCCTGTTGCTGTGCAAAGGCGACAGTTTCCTGGCCTTCTTTTAACACATATATTCAATATGTGGGACTGACAGGCCAGCCACAGAGAAGGATACTCAATAAAGTCTCAGATTTTCAAAGTACTTTAAATACTAATTCAATAAAGTAGCATAAAAGATAGACACTTCTCAATAACATTAATTTCCATTTAAAAACCAGGAGTTATTCCTGCAGTAAGATTTACAGAAATGTTCACATCACACATAGCTTTAATCCTTACTAACTACAAAGGTCATTGGCTTGTTTTTCCTTTCACCTCCTATTACCACACTTTGTTCTGAATGAGGACATGATAGAGCCAAAGAGAAAAAGAGAGAAACTCATATTGCTTGACATCAACCGAAAAGCCGAACTAAATGAAAGATCACAACCCTTATCCCTGAGGTCTAAAAATCTCTGCTGGTGTTAAGCTGGTTTAGATTCAGACTGAGGGAGGCTGAAGGTACGTGGCTTGTCAGCAAGCTGTGTTCCATGCAACAGTGGTTCACTGCTGACAGCAGCACACCCCAGCTGGGAGGAGGGAAAGCATTCGGACAAAGCTACCGGACAAGTGTTTGCTCTTCACGTGTTCTACTGTACTCCTGATGTCCTTACTCAACTTTCTCTTTGCTTCTTCATTTCTTGAAGATTCAAAACACACCATCATCTGTAACCTTCAAAAGTGTAAAGTTGGTGGACTAATGTGTAAACTATTGAAGGTTTCTTTGTCTCCACATCCTCATTTATTAACCAAAACAGAAAAGGAAAGCGAGGAGAACTGTTCCACTAACTTGCTGACACCTACCTCAAAGGTAAAGATGACATAACCATTTCTCTGATACAGTTCAGCATAGGCTGTTGAGTCAGGGAAGACTGCAAATTCAAAGTTTATCTGAGAGATGTATAATTTGTTTTCTGGGATCTCGGCATTTTGCTGGTGTTCATCCTTGGCATGTTCTATGTAGCTCTGCTGTACTGGTGTTTTCACAGCTGGCTATCTGCATCCTAGAAGCAGAGCCATCTAAAACTAAAGGAAAACAACAGCTTAGTTGACTGTCACTACTAAAGACAGAGAAAAATGCTGCAGTACTAAAAACAGAGAAAAAGATTTCCGTATAGAGGAGAGGGAAGAGGACCTGAAGAAAGAAAAGATCACTATCTCATATAAAATTCTTTTAAAAACATAATTTATTTTCTCAAAGTTTTACACATTACATTCCATAGAAATACTTTCATCATGAAGGTTATCAGATGTCAGAGGTCGACAGGTTTTGCAAACATGAAGGATTGGCCATGGTCACTAATATAATGATAATAAACAAATAATGCTGCTATGTCAGGAAGTGACTTAGTGCATAAAACTATTTTCTCAGTTAATGTCCTGGGTTACAATGTATTCTATTTCCATCTTCATGAGCTATTGAAAAACAGGTGTGGGAATGTTCCCAGCCTTCTCCCCCTGGGCTATCCTCTGTTAATGGCTGTTCCCTGCCTCCTCCCTCTGGGCTATCTGCTGTTAATGGCCCATCAGTGCCTTATCTCATAACTCATCATCCCATTATGAGATGCTCCGCCCAGGGGGAAGGAGCCAAGCATTCCCACCTGGATAAAAGATTGAGAATTTTGCAACAGAGACGGAGCCTTTCCCGCTGGATTTCCAGAGGACAGGAGCTACACAACCACCACTGGACTTTCTGAGGAAAACCAGACCTTTTTTACAAGATCACTGCTTCAACAGAATGGCATCTGCCAATTCAGGAGGACTGCAGCCACCGTTTAATCAGACTGATACCAACTTCCTGTGACAACAGGGTATCAGGGTATATTTCTGACTCTGTCAGTGGTTTGGTTAGTTTTGTTTTGTACTCTTGCATTTTTTTTCTTTTTCAATTTTCCTAGTAAAGAACTGTTATTCCTATTCCCATATCTTTGCCTGAGAACCCCTTAATTTCAAAATTCTAATAATTTGGAGGGAGGGGGTTTGGATTCTCCATTTCAAGGGAGGCTTATGCCTTCCTTAAGCTGACACCTGTCTTTTCAAACCAAGACTGTTAAGAAGAGTTACATTCCAGAAAATACACTTTTATGGAAACAATATTTCAATTGGGTATTTATTCTGTTAAGTTCAAAAATAGTCAAACGCACTTTCTATTGCTGGGAGATGCATTAGTATCAATACATGACATGGGTTTTAAGACTACTTTTTAGTAGCTTTTCTTTGATTAAAGACGTACAGGTGGAATGTTCTGAAGAAACTGTAAACAGCTGCATTATAGCAACAGATACGACTTCACAAGGGGGTTGATTACCTTCTACTTGGAGACTAAGTGACTGTAAGAAGATATCCACTTTTATAGAGTGCTGCCACATGATGTTTTGTTAGTTGGCATTTACTAAACAGACCAAAACAGGTGTATATTTGGTTCAGGGCAGTTTAAGGGAAAGCTGCTTATTCTTTTACAAACTAATCCCTCTTCCCTTGTGTTCAGTCACATAATAGTCTGCAGTTCACAAGTACCAAATACTAGCTAGCATTGTAAAGATGGAATCAATAGCATAATCCTATTAAATTCCGCAATGCAGGCTACTTTCCAGATATATAGTGGAATCCTCTTAAATCGATTTTTTTTAATAAAAGGTAGGGTTATGTGAGGCTATAGCTAGAAACCTAAAATATATTGTCTACATAATGCTCTTAGGATAGCAATTCAGTCTGTTTTCCTCTGTACAATTTCTGTATGTTGGCTGGATTGCAACTGTGATGTTTTACTAGATTAACTTTCAAAACAAAACCAACATTTCCTTAGTTATTGCAGCCATAGAACAATGAAATAATTGATGAGTTTTCTCACATAAGTCTTCAATGGAAAGTGACACATCCCCATGCATATAAGCTATTGTTGTGATTTCACCCCAGCCTGACACAGCCGCTCGCTCGCTCCCGCAGCGGCTGGATCCTGGGAAGAGAACAGGAAGGGTAAAAGCCAGACAACTTGTGGGTTGAGATAAAGTCAGTTTAATAGGAAAAGCAAAAGCCACACACACAAGTGAAGCAAAACAAGGCAATAATTCACCACTTCCCATGGGCAGGCAGGTGTTCAGCCATCTCCAGGAGAGCAGGGCCTCATCACACGTAATGATGACTTGGGCAGACAAACACCATCACTCCAAATGTCCCCCCCTTCCTCCTTCTTCCCCTCACTTTATATACTGAGCATGATGTCCTGTGTTCTGGAATATCTTTTTGCTCTGTTGGGGTCACCTGTCCAGTCTGTGCCTTCTCCCAACTTCCCAGGCACCCCCAACTTTGTCACCAATGTGGCAGTATGGAAAGCAGAAAAGGCCTTGGCTCTATGTGAGCCTTGCTTAGCAATAACAAAAACATCTCTGTATTATCAATCCTGTGTTCAGCACAAATCCAAAACACAGCCCTGGTCCAGCCACTGGGAAGAAAATTAAGCTCTGTGCCAGCCAAATCCAGCACATTCCACCCCTATCCCATACTACTTACATCATGCCCAGGTCCCACACTATTCAATACAACTCAATTGCCCACCACCCCCCTTTCCCTTCTTTGCTATAATCCAAAAATATCATTCCCTTCATCTGTGGAGCACCCCTACAAAATGTCCACAAAATGCCTATTGAATTAATATAGTCCATGACTTTGGGCTGCATCTGTTGTGGTGGTCACTCAGGACAGGAAAGGTGATGTGTTGCACGGAGTTCCTGGGCACCAAAGCCCGCTCAGGTCAGGTCACTACTGCACTGCAACTGCTTCTTGCAAGGCTTCTCCTCCACAGGTTTGGGTGGTTTCTGTTGCAGTAATTCCTGTAACACACAACTCAAATCATGGCTTGCAACAATTTAAAGGTACATCCATTACAATCTTCACCCCTGGTCCTTTTGGGCCATGTTAATCTGGTTTAACATTGCCATAATGAACTCCTCCTCTTTTCCCCAGCCTGGCTGCAACAAAGGGTTCCTGCTGTAGTCCACCATTAGTATAGTCCACATCATAGTCCTCCATGGGCTGCAGGGGGACAGCTGCTTCACCATGGTCTTTACCACGGGCTAGAAGGGAGTCTTTGCTTCCCCTGCTCCAGTGTGGTGTCCCAGTCACAGGAAACAGTCCTCCCTGAACTTGTCCAACATGGGTCCTTTCCACAGACTGCAGTTCTTCACCAACTGCTTCAGCGTGGTTCCCCCATGAAATCACAAGTCCTGTCAGCAAACCTGCTCCATCACAGGCATCTCATGGGGTCACACCCTCCTTCAGGCAAACACCTGCTCTGGCATGGCTTCAAGTGGATCTCGTCCACTGTCTACTCATTCACAAGTCACAACCCCTTCGACTCAAGTTCAGACCAAAGTTCCAGTCTGTCCAGTACAGCAACACAGAAAACTGTAGCCATACCCTGGCCACCTGCCAGCCCAGGAACATCACCATGGCTGTTATCAAAACATCCCCAGGCACAATACAGTGAGGTGATAAGAAGTACAGCAGCACAGCAAGGAGTGAAAGCCACCAGCAAGCACTTGACTCTCTTAGACAATCATGAAAACAAGCTCCATGGCAAGCACAGGAGCCTGCTCATTACTGGCTAAACAGCACCACCAGACATAAATTCAGTCTGGTACATCCCATCAGATCTGTCATTATCTCAAACCCTTTGAGTCCCACACTGGGCACCAAATATGGCTCTTGGGGTTTAGGAATGGTATTCCCCAATTCAGTGTCCCCACTGAGATTCTCCCCATGCCACTGTCCCCTTCCCCTGTGACAGGATGGAGAGATCTGGAAGCACAAAAGCAGAGAACACAGGTTGAGATAAGAACAATTTACTGGAAATAGCAATGGGATAAGAAAAATAGTCACAGCAACATTACTAATGGGAGAGGGTAAAAGAAACTTTAAAAACCCCTGATAATAGGCAACAATGACTCTCTTCATCACATTTTCTTGACCAGAAGGAACCCTTTCTTCCTAGAAAATAGTCCCTTTCCCCTGCCAATAGTGTAAGGGGCACAGAATAACCTCTGCGTCTTAGCCATGGCCCCTCCCAGCTACTGCAAAAAAATTAATCTTCTCCTGGCCAGAACCAGGACAGCTATTGACACCTATTGCCAAAATTCCTTCACTAACACAATCAGATTGTTACCTTTATTGAAAGTTAGTGTTAGCATTTGCTTAAGCATCTTTCTGGATAATAGCTCTTTTACATTTTCCTTGATCCCACACTTTGTATGCTCATATTTGAAAATCGGAGGATCTCTAAATCTCTTTTGAAAAACTGTCATGTTTGAAGCAATAGGAAGGTTTAATGCATTTCCCTGCACAAATATAGTTGGGATGTAGATACCACTAGCTACCTGATTCTCGAACCAACCAAAACAGACGTTACCTAATGCCTAGTATTCAGTCCACACCCAGGCCACTGCAGCATGCGTTATGCTGATAGTTGCCGATGGGCAGAGAGAGATTTCCAGTTGTATCACAGGAAGATGATTTATCCAGCAAGTCATGGCATAGTCCATACATGTTCCAGGGGAGCCTGATATTTTTCTCTTGTCTTTCAGAACAAAGAAAGTACACATAGGAATTTAAGTAATTCTTTCTTTATTTCCACAGAACATATCTGTAAATGTTCTACTTCCTACCTTTCTCTGTATCATGCATGCTTCCCAGTTGCCCAGCCATTGCAGATCCTGATGCTATCAGCAGATGTAACAAGAAATTAGGGACTTTACAGTACCTCAACTACCTTGAGAATCGTAAAATTTTGTAACTAAATTTTGCAAGTCAGAAAATCTTATCAACTCTAAGCTCAGAATGATAAACTGATACTGCCAAAGAGATGACAGATTTCTCATTTCTCCAAGCAATAAATGTATATATTCAATGTTTTCTAGACTAATTTGATGCATTTTGCAGATTAATTTTTACTGCTAACATCATACAATATCAGAATTCCTGTATTCACAAATCATCAGCAGCATCCCTCACATGTACAGTACAATCTAGACATCTTCTCCAAAATGGAATCCTGGAAACAGACAAGAGCTGAGGGCCAGACAATGCCTCTGCTTGACCTTCTGGTGCAACAGGGCCACGAAGGAGCTGGGGAGAGCACCCAGAACCCTGCCTTTGACCCATCCATCTTCCACATTTTAAATGAATCTCTCAATAGGTCACAACATGTTACAAAGGTTTGGGATTGACAGGAGGAAAAAAAAAAGGCACAAGTGTAGCAACCTCATTAGGATTCTGCTCTCAAAGGCTCCACACAGCTTTGTCTTTTGAAGAGTAAAAGCTGCTTAACAAGTCAGCAATAGCTCGGTTCCCCCCCAGAACAGCTATGGTAACAGTCTTCGTTGCACAAACACGTTCCTTGAACTACTTTCCCAAGTCCCCGCTAATGCAAACCTGTGGAGTGAAATAAATGCAAGACAGCTCTTTTGTCTCCCTGGGTTTTTTAAACACTCCACATCACAAGTATATCACTCCTGCTTCCTGTCTTTTGCCTTCTGTTAGAAATTGTTCATCACAATACGCATTTCTGAGATTAGGGATAAATAGTTCATGCAACTAAATCCACAGAATCAGTTACACAACCACAGTCAAAGTTAACCAAAGATTTCAGAGATTTTTGTTCAAGAAAAGCCAGTTGGCAGTGCACTTTGAGATGTACTTGTTCAAGTACTTGAGCAAACTTTTTATGGTTAACAGGAATGTGTTAGGGTGGTTACACAATTATGCTAATCAGGGGCCATAACAAAACAAATTTACTCACCCCAAAAAAACAGTTGTAGCTCTTCTCATTTGTAGAGACTGGCAGGCAGAAGGGTTGATTTTCCCCTTCACTCCCATTTTCTCTCAAAATCTGGACACAAAGCTCTCCCAGCACCTAGCTGTCCTTGCTGGAGCACCTGCAGGGAAGGGCACTCAAGTGCCACATCTGTCAGAGGACTGGGCAGCATGTTGCCTCAGCACTCCAGACACTTTGTGGCTACTGCACTGAGCCTGAAAAAATTAATATCAAAATGGCATGACCAGAGAAATAAAATGGCTTAATCACTGTCATATAGATGTTTCATACTAAAAGTAGATGGACTGCTATCCTTTTGCCTTGCCTAGCCTGAAGAAAAAAGTACAATTCTGTGTAAGGAAGGTGCAAGGGGCAGGCTACCTCAGGCCCTTGCTCAGCAGCAGGTTTAACAGGTTATGTAATCCTCTGTGGGAATTTGATCCCTTCTGTACAACTTTCAGCTACTGAGCTTCAGTGTTCTATTACAAAAATCACTAAGACATTAAATATTTGCTTTAAAACCTTTTTGCTATACTGTACCCTCCTGAAACATGAACCCTGGCCATAAGGGGCATGACGCATGAACTTACTAACAAAATGTGTAATAAAAAAATGCATTTCTGATTAAGAAATCACAACAGAAGCATTAATCTCAAGAATAAATGAGTGAAAACCACAAAAAAGGGTCAGTTTTTAATTTGAGATTTCTACCGATAAAACCTGTATGCTAGTTGTATTAGGATATTGATTGTCCCAATCCTTACAGATACTCAAGTTTCTACAGTGTGGAATCGGAGATGAAAATAAAGTGCTTACAAATTGATACATATTTGCTTCATACACAATTCTAAACACGAGGCAAATCTAGCCTTTTCTGAAGATAATGCCAGTACTGTTTCCCTTCTCCCTGCTCCATCCCTTTGCCCTTGTGAGAAATTTGAATTGAAGAAGCAGAAACCATGCTATCCTCCCAGAAGCACACCACTGACATAGCTGGCATAGCTTGCATATGTAAAATCACACGTTTTATTTATAAAGCATTGGAAGTCCTAAGCATTTTAGAAAGTCTCAAAATGACAAAAGTCAAATAAATATACATGCTTAGGGTAGCATATGCAGTGCAGTGTTCATTTTAAAAGATACTCAGGGACTCAACACTTCAAGAAATCCATGAATTTCTAAAACACATCATCCTTGCCCTTTGAACAGACACAGAGAGATG
The DNA here is from genome assembly GCA_013389985.1 of Dryoscopus gambensis. Lineage (NCBI taxonomy): Eukaryota > Metazoa > Chordata > Aves > Passeriformes > Malaconotidae > Dryoscopus > Dryoscopus gambensis. The sequence goes on from WEIT01018243.1 coordinate 27,704, forward strand.
AGCTCATAGCAGAAAGTCTTTCAACACCCCTGGAAGGAAGAGGACCATTTAGAAACAGTGGCTGGAAAGCCCCCGGCACAGGACACAGCAGTAGCAGCAATTTCCCTGAACAGCACAGAGCTCTTTTGAAAGGAACTACGGGATTAACAAGTCTGATTTCTCATTATTTTGAATACTATCTACTTAAATTTAGTAAATGTAGATAGAGGCCTGTACACCCCAGGGGTGAGAACAAATTACAGCATAAAAACCTTCACTCAGAATGGATCAACATAATTAGTGAAAAGCATTTCCGTTTCTTTCCTCCCTCCCCTTTACTTTATAAGCAGAATAAAAAAAAAAAAAAACCCTCTAACCTGAAACAATGATGTGTTTTCTATCAGACACTGACAAGTTGACAAGGAAGGGAGAACAGTCACATTTCTAAGATCACTTAGTGTTATTTTTACATGTACAAGAGAAACATCGGTGATCTAAAAGCATTATACAGAATATGACTGATTTAACTGGTGCTACTGAGGCAAAGAAGATAAAACACCTTGCATATTCAGTGATTCATTCTAGATACAAATCATAGCGAGAAGATGATAAGAACCAGGTGTGGCAATCAAAGGGAGTTCTCAAGCAGGACATACTCACCTATGTGAGTAAAAAGAACAGGAAGTCCCAGTGTTCCCCAACAGCCTGATGGGACAAGAGCTTTGCAGTGCTTTGGTCTTTCTTGGCATCTGGTCAGTGCAGGAGAGCAAAAGGCGAACGGTAGTGGTACAGGGCAGCAGCACATCTGCAGAGTAATAAATGAGAGTAAGATGTGTCTACACCTCTAACTAGTTAACTTCAATGAGTTAAGTGATTAGAAAAAAATTGTGTTACCAAGTATGACTATGGAAAGTATTTTCAGTGGAACAGTTCTGATATTTAAAAAGAGGGGGAAAAAGTGTTCTTGCAAAGACCCATTTTACAAGTGCTACAGTTTTATCTTGCCCTTTGAGAGTAGACAGAGAAGGGGAGAAGAAAACTTATGATTCAGAAGTAATTCTGAATCATTTTTCCCTGGAACTACACTTAGAGGACAGTATTCAGCCTGCTGTATTAAGGGTTAACATCACAATATAACTCCTACACACAAATAGTTCTAATTTGTCACCTAAATTCTCTAATTCAAATGTTTATGGTTCCTTTAATCCAAATCAGTTGAATATCATCAGCATAACAATCTAGTGAAGAATCTGATCTGCAAACCAGCATGGTTATAGAAATATACACTAAAGTGTATGTGTGTATATATATATATATGCACACATATGCAGCTACACCCAAGCCAGTACATTTTTCTATTTGATGATTCATTAACACAAACTTAGCCACAAACACATTTTGCTCTCAATTATACATACTTATATTTAATTTATAAATATTTAAACCCAAATTTTTTTCAACACTTATACCATCTAACACATTTTTTCCCTTCACTCATATGGAAGAAAAATGTTTATATCCATAAAAATTGGTATGTCTTTAGTAATCAGAATATTTTCAGCTAACTGGCAAACATGGAGTCTATTATTCCGATTTTAGTAAGTATAAGTTAATGAGCTTCAGAGGGGAGCTTTGGTTTTGTAGGGACCAGGTTCACATTCTACTGAACAGAAAGTGGTTTGCCTAAGTAAAGGACTTCAGAATTCAGCCTTTGAGTAGCCCAGTGAAAGAGCTATGAAATACTATTGTGTCAAAATTTTGTTTGGACAAAAGCCTAAAGCTTCTTTTTGTGTAACTCATGTAAGTCTTGAACTTTTGACATTTATCAACACACTGCTTACATATTGTACAAAACAAAATCTTATGTCATGCATCATTAGATGATTTCATACTCCCCCTCCAGTCTGGCTCACTGATGTTAAAAAATGTCTTGGAAAAGCTCTTTGCACAAACTGGTAGTCTCAGTATCACACTTGTAGTGCAGTGAGTCAAAGATAACTTATGCTGTAGTCCAAATATTTTTAAAGCTATACCTTTTGTGGTTTTATTTCTTTTCTCCATTTGTTTTCTCTACTTAATTTATAATTATTTTGTACAGTCACAGACCGTAACCTCAGCATAGGAGATGTTATGTGCTCTCTCCACCTATTAAACCAAAAAGGGCAAGCAGGCTCTACCAAACTTCATATAAGTCCAAAAGCCAGTGTATTTGTCAGGTTTCTTCCTGAAGCCATCAGAATCCTACTCCAAAAACAGTTCACACTTAAGGGGGAACAGGCTTGATAAGCCACCTGCTGCTCGTCATGAGTAAAGACACCATGAATGTGAAAGGCAACCTACTGAGGGAAGGCAGCCAGAGTTTTCTTTCTAAACAATTTGATTTAAAAAAAAATATAGTGAATTTCACTATCTCAAAAGTATGGCCATGATTGTTGCCTTCTGTGGAGGTTTCTTCAGAGAGCTGCCATTCCCTCTGGGGGTGGGAGGAAAGATCTCCAGAGGAAAAGTGGGACAACAGCTGACTCCCCTTGACTCCCCTTCAACACAAGTGGCCTGTTCGTACTGATAGGAAAATCTTTTATAACACAAGTCACACCCCAAGAGTCTATATGCTGCAGCAGATAGTGTAGCAATGAAATTAAAGCTGAGTAGTCTGAGAACAGAAGTAGTTATTTTTGAACCACACAAAACCATGTCATTTTTTCATTTTGCTATATTTCTGCAGCAGGCTTTACATCATGTCTAGTGTAACTCACAGCTTGGCTTTCCCTACTTCAACTGTCCTACTTTATAAAATATTCAAATTCAGGAAGACAAAGTATTTTAAGAGCTTGGCTAGCATGAAGGTATGCTCAGAAATTCACAGAAACAATGAAACTATATTACTAATTGCCTTAATCCAACTTCACTAACACAGAATGAATGATTTCCTCTCTTTCCTAGATTTAGTGCACAACATTTTTAGGCTTGAATTGTTGTGGGTTTTTTTTTTTCTGCCTTTGTAAGAGAACACAAAAGTGACAGCATCTCTCATGGCATACATGGCCAAATATAAATCGCTCTCCCAAATCCCTACCCACTCTTCATTACTACCACAGGGCAGATTTTTGACCCTGCTCCAGAGGATCTTTGTCTTCAGTAATGGAACTAGTTAATGAGCACATCTTTCATTGGGCAGTGTATCATGGGTGAATAAAGCTCACTACCCTTGAGTTTTTAAATTACATAGTCAGGTAACTACATTTAGATGTCTTTGATTTTTTTTTCTTCTATCTTTCATTCTTGTTTCAGCTCAGAATAAAAACTGAATCCATATACATTTCCTAAACTCTTTAGTGAAGGTGTTTAGCCAGTGAGTTATCAAAAGGTCACAGAAACTATTCTTGGCTCAATTTTATCCCTCACACTCACATTTGTGTTCAAAGGCCAAGGTCTCTCTAGTACAAGTATTTGTCACTGGTTCACAACCTTCATGACACATATTTGTGGTAAGAGGGTCCACTCTTTGTCCATCCATGCAAAGAAAAATTCAAAGTAAGATATCCAACTTCCTACTGAGAGACCGAAAGAACCTTACACATCCTTATTAGGATTATCTGTACTTCAAGAATTGACAATAACCCCATAAGTACTGGCTGTTCCCTAGTACTTCATTAGGAAGATCTGTAGCCAGAAGATACATTTTTTTTTTTTTACACTGACTCAGAGATTCTATATTTTTGAGCTATTCTGAGACAATTTAAGATGAATTAACCCAAAGAAGAATTATTTCTTTGACAGCACTTGGAAGAAGCTCTCCAAACACTGAAACATAAATTTACTCCTGGTCAACTCTGACAATTAAAAACAATTTTATTTTGTTACTCAGTTTAAATTATTCCACAGAGTACAATTTATAAACTTTAAAATTCTTTAAAGCAAAATCAATATTATCACTGCAGCCCAGCAATGTATTTTATCTTCTGTGGTAACCTCTTCAAAGAAGCAGCAGTCATTAGGTTAAGACTGGAGGAGGAGACAGTCCTTCCTGGAACACATTTTACATTTAATCTGAAGAGATGAACAAAACTGTTGATGTATTCAAACTGAATTACTGTGCTGACAACTAAGATATTCATATAGTTTATAGTTTGTTATTCTTCTTTTCATTTTTAAGCTTCTTTTTTTCTTAAGTCTTCTATGTTTTCTTTAGCTCCTGTCATCTTCCTAGGCCCCTCCAGTTACACATTTGAGATTTAGCAAGTGTGTAGAAAAGTCTAAACCCCTTAGCAAATAGCTTCCGTGGCATTAATGCATTAGGCACACTAATTTCTCTCTGTTGGTTTACTTCTGAAATGACAGAAAGAAAACTGTTCTTTGCTCTTTAGAGAGGTTGTCACAGTAAGTATGGCAACTTACACTGGTACTTTTCTGCCAGCTCCAATGTATTAACAGAGCCTACTGGTTAGCTGTGATTTTTCACTGGCAGCTCAGAGGGCTGTGGTGTAGCTGTTATGTGTCAAATAAAATACAGCGCAGCTGGATTTGAAATTGTCCTGTAGGTATAGTTCTCCTGCTATACACGCCATGCATTTTTCTTTACAGAACACATTGTTCAGCAAATGATGAACATTGATCCTTATTTCAGAAGTGCAGCATCATTAAAGAAAAGTATGTTCTCATGGTGGAGGATGTTAGGAGGAGGAAATAAGAGCAGACCACACATACTTGGAACAGATATGTTATTGGGTAGATGCTTATTCCCAAGCTCGAACAAAACAGAAGAAATGTTTTCAGACTTCATCAAGAAAAGTGGAATCAACTTCCACTAAAAACAAGCAAGATTTTCAAACATCTTGATCAGTAGCACTAATAATTCATGAAGATGCAGCTTTCAGCAGCATCCCATGCCTGTGAAGATACAGCATTCTCACAAACTGCTCATATGTGGCTTCTAATGTTTATACAAACATTTTAGACAAATAATTGTATGGCTTCACCTAGTTATCGTGATTCCCCTGACACTCTAGTTTTAAAGGTCAAGTATGGTGTTTCTAAGCAGTTCAAGTTTTGAAGCACACTAAGAAGAAATTAAAATTTAGGGAAGAAGCAGGGGTGCGTGATCTTCATTTGAACTCAGCCATGTGGAATTCAGTGATTAGAACCAAGTTGATATACTGAAGAATAAATTAAACTTAAGTTTATTTGCAAGTAGTTCAAATGATGTACATCTCCATTTTAAAATAATTTTCAAACAGTTTATATATTTGCAGACTTCTTTACATTAAAGGAAACGTATAGTAAAAATAGAATGTCAAGCAAAAGCATTGCTACTTTGCCAATCCCCAGCACACCTCCATGCTAACATCAAATTACTTTTTCCTGCAAATTCTTGTTCATCGCTATTCTTTTCCAACATGTACTTCTAGCTAAGATAGAAGAGTGGATTGTTTAAGGACTCGAGGATCAAGGACATACTTCAAGTTGACTAGCAGTTGCTAAAATAGGAGCAGTTAGAACAGAAAATAATCTTTTTTTCAAGTGTTTCCAGTAAAGCACCTGTATTCCAAAACACGTGGTTCATATATGGATAATTGCTTGATTGCTTGCTTTCATGTCTTTGCCAGGAAATACTAGAAATTTATCTTTGACATGATAGAAAAGTACAGCTTTGTTGATATTAGCAATTTTTCTATGCAGTCTTGTTAGAAGACATTCTTAACCTACTAGGAAAAAAAAAAGACTTGTCAAAATTCACTAATTAAATTGCAAGCAAGGTAAGAGTACATTGCATGACTTTATTCTACAACATTTCTAAGTTGCTAATCAGTGTCAAACATCTGCTTATTTTTAAATGAGGTCTTAGGCAAAACTGCCTTCCCATTGTTGTTTCGTGGGGAAAGTTATGCTGTCCCTTAGAGACTGACTCTCCTCCTTCCAAACCTGGCATCCTCAAGTTTACAAACCACAACTACATCTCGTCTCAGCCAAGAGTTAGTAACAATCCCATTCTGTTAATATCATCTGTTTAGAACATCCCTGCATGTTCATCAGTGTGCGCACGGATACAGGCACTGACTAAAGTGCTAAGTGGGGGTAGGCCGGCCAGAAGATGCACTTCACTGATCTGACTGCTGATCGTGGCCTCTGGGCTGCTACGCCAGTGTTTGCATCTCCAAAGTAGCTCACTAATCTTTCATTTGTCAGGGCTTTGAAGCATCATCTCTCACTTCCATAAAATCAGTAAGCCTCGGAGGAAGAGGGAGTTTAAACTGAACCCAAGGAAGCCTTCAAAGTGAGTTTCCGAAGCAGTTTAGAATTTACCATTAGGAACTTTTCTCTAGGAGATGGATCCCAGAGCACTCTGGTCAAGGAGGCAGTTCAGGAGGTCAGAGGAATGCAGGTACAGAGAATAATTTTTCCAATTTTACTTCTGTGTAGAAATGCTTCCCTTATTTCTCCAGTAAAGTCTAAAAGCATTAGCACCCATACTATCTGTTTTGAATGCTGCAAATAGTTTCATTTGTATTTTCACCTAATCCATTTTGAATGAAAGGTAATTTCCAGGTGAAAATCTAATTGCTCACCAAAGGATAAGGTATCTGCCTATCAAGGATTAAATAACATGTATGCACATCCCACATGCAGCATTTCAGCAGATAAATGGATAATAAGATGTGGTTCAACAAAAGCAGTGCTCAGCTCTGAGAATTAACATTACAAGGCTTTGAAGAGAAGGAATCATTTTCCAACAATAAATCCAGGGTCTCTCTTTCCCTATTGTGAGGGAAAAGACTGCAGTGTTTTGTTTGGGTTATTTCCAAAGGAGCTGATATCAGCTTCCTTTAAGGAAAAGACTACTGGGCTCATCTAGTTCTCCTTACAACAGTAACTACCATCGTAGTGCTGGCTGCAACATGCCCAGTCAAACCTCTGACAAGAAAATGGAAATTGGCTTCAAGTAAATGGACAACACAGAGCTAATCCTCAAATCAATCTCACACTGCCCAAGTATTAGGGTGTATCAAGGGGCAGCTACAAACTTCCAGCATCACCCACTGCAACACGTGAAGTCAGGCCACTGACATCCCATTGATTCATGCCCTGAATAAGGTTCAAGAAGCCAGTTAAAAAAAAAAAAAAAATCAATGTAGAAAAATTGAGGGTTACTTCCAGCCTCCACTGAAATAGATAAAAGCTCTTACACAAAATCCTTACTTGATCTACCTATAGGCACTGTCATAATTATTCATGTTTTATGGAATTGATTAAAAGTTCAGTAGTAGAAAATTACTCTTGCCCTTAGAAATAAGGACCACTTGAAAAGAGTAGGAGAATTTGGAAGTTTAATAGATGCATTTTGTCATGACAGCACTTCAGTAAACAAGCTGTAACTTTAAAATGAAAGGCTTTCATTTTAAAAAAGGTACCAATTTTCAAGTAGCAAGATGATTAATTAACAGAACAGACTGAAAGCTACCAAGGAGTTATCCATATTCAGTAACCAAGGCATATACTATGATTGAGTCAAACATGTTGCTCTGATCAACCCACACACATTCTGCATCTGTACAGAAATTCAGAATATTAGAGATTAATCACTATGGACTTAATTGATGAATTTATGTCTTACTGGATTTAAGGTAATATTTTACTAAAGATTATTTAAGTGGCTTCACTGCAGACACAGAAGACAAGGTTTGTTTCTCTGGCTGTCTTAGGAGTGCAGGTCACCACCCTGCTCACTGAGGGACAAGGCTCTCTTAACAGTTATAGCTAAAACAGCAGGAATGATATATATATATATATGCAACCACTTCACAGTTCACAGACTGTTCCTGTCACCATTAGTCGGTATTTTTACAGTCAATGAAGCTACTGGTATAGCAGACTTTATAATTATCCAGCTTATAGTGTTGGAAACATGCCCTTGTATTCACTAGAAAATACTTTAGCTAAAAAGAAAGGAAAAGGGGAATAACCTTGTTCTAGGACAGCAGAAAGCTTAATTTCCTTCATTTATAGGATGTTTTTCCAAGGTCCAGCCATGACTGAAACATGATTGAGAAATTTTTAAAATGAGAAACAGAGTGTGTGTTGTGCATCAACATCAGGCATATAAAACAACATATCAACAGCACATGCTCTATTCTTTTTTTTGACAATGTTGATGGTTTTCAGAAAAAAGTGCACAATCATCATGCATCAACTTCAACTGGACTAAATTAGATGGCATCTGATAGAAGATTCAACTAGCCTGCCTCGTTCTTTTGCACTTTCTCTTAAAGTAATAAGATTTTTGGTATCATTTGGGTAGTAACTCCATAGTTAAACATTATTGGTTTTTTAAAGGTAAATTACCCGTTAACTGTCTTTGGCAGGTAGATTAAATGGACTCATTTAACATGAATATACTTTGTTAGGCTACTATGAATAGTACCAGGCTAAAAATTACAGCAGGATATAGTTACATCAGAATTCAAGAAAACATTAATAACTTCTAAAGGAGCTGCCTGTAACTGCCAGTATACAAACAATCACAGAATATTCTGAGTTGGAAGGGACCCACAAGGATGATCAAGTCAATTCAAGTGACTGGCCCATACAGGGATCAAACCCACAACCTTTGCGTTATCAGCACCATGCTCTACCCAACTGAGCTTTTGCTCCTATCTACTACATATATTCATCTTCCAAACTTGCAAAGAAATCACAGTGTTAATACATGGATCGGTAATTCTTCAGGCTACACAACAGTACCTTAATCTTTTATCAGCATATATGCTGTTGCAATTATATTCAAAACATATTTTTGCTCATGAATAAAGTCTAAGAATACTTTAATGATCAGAATATTGTATCCTAAAAATATACCAGATCTCTTCTTTCATTTTTAAGTGATAGAGCTCTATAATCTTTTCAGATAATAGTTTAACTATTATATAACAACATATTTGCAACACAGTTCACCTTTATGAAGCAAACTATTTAGATTTTGTTTTTCTTAATTATGTTTCTCTGGATCAAGACACATTTTAGAAGTTAAAAAGATTTTGGTCAAGCAAGTGAACTATCTTGAAATCATCCTGAATGTTTTAATTTCTTGCTTGAAAGGGAGTGCATTACTATAATTAGGATATATATTCCTTATATAAAATTATTTACGTGATTTTCTATGTTCCCTTTCAGAAGACTAGTAACACTATTAAGAGGTTTCTTTTAAAGCTTATTTTATCATCTTCTAATACACAAGATTTTTTTTTAGTTAAACTTGACCTTGCAAGCAGTATTTGCACCAATTGTCATGAATTGATGCTTTTAACAGTTATAGACAGCTATGGCCTTTAGCATCAACCCCTGCTGGTTTGCAGATTTGAATGATGTCCTTCAATATTTCTCTGCTCTACTTTGTGACAGTAACAAACATACCAAGTAGTAAAAAGCATCATCCCTAAGGTGAACAACCAATGACAACTGCAAAATCATTTTGACATTTGGAGAGTTGTTAACATGCTCACATTCTCTTTAGCATCTTGAACATGCTAATTATAAATTTCATTACTGAAGGCAAAAATACCAAACCAGTAAGTTCAATGCTTGAACTCTGCTGCATCTTCTTCTTACTGCATGATCACATTAGAATGATGAATTGGGGATAAAATAATGTACTGGCTTATGCCTCTTGATACCACTACGCCGTTTAGGAAATATGATTCTTACTAAAAATTACATGAAACAAAGTCAGTGATATTCACATAGCAAATGGCATGACAGTCCCCTGGTGCCAGATGTGATGTGCATCCTTTGTCAACCGCACACGGAAACTCATGATGCCTCAAAAGAAGAGTGGTGAGGACTCGTGCACACCCCACCCTTCCACTCACAAAGCCTCTGGGCAGAAGCACAGACCAAAGTCGGGAATTCCCAGTGTGCTATAGCTCTGCTGCCAAAGAGAAATCCTCTGTCTGGAACAGTGTTTCATTTTACCATATTCTACCGGAAACTCCTTAAATGGGGCCTATTTTTCCCATGGGTGTCTGCCCTTGAGATTCTGTAACTAAGTGACGCATGATGAAATCATCAGTTCATAACTTATGGTGTTTCTTTTTGCAAACTTGGCAAAGGGCACATTATAACAGATGAAATTGGCAACCTTACCACATGCTACTAAAATTACCTTTAGGACAGCCATTTATGAGAAGTTCCATGCAAAAACATTTACCTCCTATGTATGCATATGAGCCATATATTTATATAAACCTGACTTCTGTTTTACCATATAAACATTTGATGAAAACATATCTTTTCTAGATTAAAACAATTTTAGAAGCTATAATACAATGAAGCTTTTTAAGCAAGAGACAGAAATGCACAGAAATGTGCTATTCCCACTGAGTCATGAATGGCTAAGTGAGGCAGGGTGTAGAGAAAACTGAGCAGAATCAGCTAATGTAGCTCAATAAACAAGTCTTTATGCACTGAAGCCCTTCTTTGCGTCTGAAACTGAAAGATCCTGTTAAAAAAAAGCAATCAAGCTCATCTCCAGGAACAGGAGATTGATGTTATTATTTCTACTCTAGATCTGAAGAAAAGCTTGAACAGATCTGGTGCACATAACCCCCAAACTTCTCTCATTGAGAGCAGTCTTCTGGAAGAGCAGTCCTTTAAAGAGCACGTAAACAAATGTCCTAGAGCTTCACTTTGGCAGGGGTCACTGTAAACCCATCAAGGTCAAACATCAGCCAATAATCAGTACTCTATTAGAAACAGTACGGGCTTTTTAAGCACCATATTGACAACAATTTCATAATAAGTTATGTCTCCACTTCAGCGGGGAGGCATAACTAAATAACCAGGGGCAAGACAACATCTTATACTGTATCAAGTGCAGGTTTTGTCTGGGGTAGAGTTAATTTTCATCACAGCAGTTAGTCTGGCGCTATGTTTTGGGTTTGTGCTGAACGCAGTGTTAATGATGCAGCGGTGTTTCTGTTATTGCTAAGCAGCACTTACACAGAGTCAAGGCCTTTTCCGCTTCTTATCCCACCAGTGAGTAAGCTGGAGGTGTTCAAGGAGTTTGCAAGGGACACAGCTGGGACAGCTGATCCCAGCTAAGCCAAGGAATGTTCCATATGACATCACACTCAACATATAAAGTCAGGTCACCATTACGTGTGATGAAGCCCTGCTTTCCTGGGTTGGCTGAGCCCCTACTACTTCCCCTGGGAAGTGGTAAATTTATACCTTGTTTTTCTTGCATGCACAGCTTTTGCTTTACCTGTTAAGCTGTTTTCATCTCAGCCCAGGAGTTTTCTCACTTTTACTCTTTCCTGCTGGAGAAGAGTGGGCCAGCAGTAATGGGACTGAGTTACTCTTTGGGGTTAAACCATAACACGTCATTGAACTGTATCCCACAAATCAGCTTCTCTCTTGCTGCATTCCAACACAGAAGGACTGAGTCATGAGCTGCAAGGGGAAATTTTGTGTTCCCTTTGGTTTTAAAATCCAGCTTTACTACATATTCAGTATATAGAGCTGATTGTTATTTCTTCTTATCTGCTAATTGCCACAGATTGTGATCTATTTATATCTTCAAAACTACTCCTGAAATGCACTGCAAAATAGTTGCCTGAGGATTCCGAGGCCAAAAGTGATCAATCATTTGGCACATATTGTATTTTTCTGCACAACCAAATTATATTTCTGTTTCTCATTTTAAAATATCACTACAGTTCACAGAGAGAAAAAAAAAAAGAAACTATACGAGGAAATCTTTGTTTTTAAATCTAATATAAAAGGTAACAGTAACTAGCCTGCGGATTTTTAGGTGTTTCCTCCGGATGTGGCAGGTATGCCCATTTTACATAGGCAGACTCATCTTTGAAGGGGCTATAGATGCTGTCCTGGAGCAACACATTTCAAGCCTACAAAATAATAAAGCATTTTGTCGTTCAAAAGTGGATATATATATTTAGCCGTGACTACTCCAGCTATGTCTGGAAGGCGACAGCCCAGCAGTACCACATACCAGAAACACAGACCCAAGAAGTGTTTGTCCCACTGAGCTGTCCTGATGAGCCTCCACGGACAGTGACTGCCCAGGGAGATCACTGAGTCTGCTCCCGCACGTGGCTCTCCTACCACCGGCGGGCAGCTCTACCTCACCCCTCTCCTGGGCTCTTACAAACCAGTTACAGGTTGCTCTCTGCGAAGCATTCATGACAAGACTTCATTCCTTCTACTACAACTCATCTTTATTACAGGACTCAATCAAGAGCGCGAGCAGGTGACCTTTCCTCCTAACCCCTATCCTGGTCACTGTGAGAATGCTGAAGACAAGGAAAAGATTTGTTACACAGATGGGATCGCTTCTTGGTTGCTGCGTTGTGCAAGTCTGAGAGAATTTATGGCTTATTAAATAGAAGCAAACCAAAAAAAACCCACCCCAAATTTGCCACTGTGACCATTTCTTTGGGATTTTTTTGCTTCATTTCTCCTTTCCAAGAACCTGCTTGTTGTTTTAATGTTTCCGTCACTTTTAACTGAAGCTGTCAAATTTCTCCACTCAGAGAAATGGCAAACACTTGACTTTGATTAGGAACATTGGGTTTGTAAGTGTAATAGCACTAGTATCTACTTAACTGACAATAGCTGAATCTATTCAGCTGTATTGACAGGAGGAGGTCTGGTACCCTGCTTTACATACTTTCTTTTTCCCTTTTTGTCAGCTGTAAGGTTTTAACAGGCATTTTTAGAGCTTTTCAGTGAGAGAGAAAATGAGGCCTGTAAACAGGTCAGCAGTTCAAAATGCAAATTATCTGCATGTTTTGCTTTAGGTGATAGTCTGCCATGGTTTCTAAAGCAGTCTGGTTCTTACTCTGGAGAAAACAGGATGTGTAAAAGGCAGAAAATCACAACTCAAATGAGAATGAAGACAACTATTTTAAGGATGCAAAAGACACAGAACACTGACGCATTTTTATTACTGAAGTGTTAATTAAAACTCTACTCCCATACCACAGGGCTGAAGAATTACCTGATGACTTTACATTCTCGGAAACAGTCCTAGAAGCTTATATGCAAACATGAAAAAAGTGGACACTGGAGTTTCAAACAATCTTTGTCCTAACTTCATAATATAAATGCTAACACAAAATATGCCTCTCTATGAATAGTTCTTCAAAACTTAAGGGTGATTAATGGTGTTACATTTCATGTTACTGTTGTCAAGATTCTACTGTACAGATTCTGAAAAAAAATATCTAAAACGTCTGTATTATTTATTCTGAAAGCCAAGAGACTTTGCAAGTGACAGGATGAGATCTTTACCCAGAAGCTGGTTTTGACTGCAGAAATCAGAGTCTTTTCCAATTTTTGTTCTACACTCATTAGCACTGTCAAAAATTTTTGCAGATGAAAGGCCATATTATTCTGTTCCTCCTTCTTTGGGAGGCCAATAAACCTTAAGATTTACTGACATGATCCATCTTTCAAATCTAGTAAATTCTCTTGTGCTTAATAAAATTGGTGGGGGATGGAGTGGGGTCTTACAGCTTTATTGTGTCCACTTGTGATGGTTTTGGCCAAATTTAGGGGAAACGTCCAAGGGGAACGTCTCCTAAAAAGGAGATGCCACCCCTCCCCCTTATCAGGTTCGGGAGAAAAAGAAAATTCTCCTCGGAGGAAGGTGAAAGAGAAAATGAAACTATTTATTTAACAAACAGTGAGGTTAGGAGTAATAACAACAACAACAAAAAAAGAACAAACAAAGCCTCCCACTGAGGGGAGGGAACCTGTAAGATTTGAAAGTCCTTCTGTGGGTGCGGTTTCCCCTTCTCTCCCGTGACGCTGGAATCGGAGCTGGCCGGCACGGGGTGCGGGGGCCCCCGAAGGTGGTGGAGCTCAGTGGGTCTTTGATGCTCTGATACTTCCGGTGACAGGATTCTGTAACTTAGCGAGCTGGTCTTCTTCCAGGATAGCAGGATGGCCTTCCCAGTAGTTCCCCCAGCCAGCTCCTCCGGGGCTCTTCTCCTCTCTCTTATGTGTTATCTCACCGAGGGTCAGCTGGTCTCTGACCCTTAGTGGAAACACCTGATTTGACACACCTGTAACTCGTCCAGGTCAAGTAGGGGCTGAATAATGTGGGATACAGCACAAATCACCCCATGACACCACTGCACTGTAACCTTATTCACCTCTCCTCCACAATTCAGCACTTTCTAGGATGCTTTGTCTACATAGGAGGAGAAGTGCCTTGTTAAATCTATACAAGATTTTTTTATCTATAATTAACTTGGACAGAGTTTCCTATCTATACTGGATCTGTCTGGAACAGAATTAACTTTCTTCACAAAAGCCTGTATAGTGCTGTGTTTTGAGGTTGTGGCTAAAACTGCGTTGATGACACAACATTGCTGTGTCTGTTTCCGAACAATGAAGTGGACACAACAAAGCTGAAGAAAAAAAAAGGCATTTTATAAAGCACCAAGACTTTCTCTATTTTACACTCTCCTCCCTTCCTTTCCCTAGCAAGTAGGCTGGGAGTAAGAAAGAAGCTGAGTGAGGACACAGACAGGACAGGTGAGTCAAGTTGTCCAGAGGGACGTTCCATCCCATCCAATGTTATGGTCAGAGCTCACTGCCCTCTCCCAGTGCTCCCAGCTTGAAACTAGGAAGAGCAAAAGCAAAAGCGTTCATGGATCAAGACCAAAACTGTTTAAGAGCTAAAAGAAAATGGGAGGGTGGAGGGGAAAGACAGCCAAATCAGTCAGCCAACCTTGGAAGCCAAACTCCCTCACCTTCCTTCTTCTACCTCAGGTTTTTTTTGGTCATTTATTTTGATTTGTTGTTTGGTTTGGGGTTTTTTTTCCCCCCTTGAGTGTTCATCCATTTGCATTGCTAATAGTAACAATTAACTCACAAAAATCAAGAATGCTAAATTGTCTCCAGTCAAAATTGAGATGATTGAGAATTATGCAGGTTATTATTTCTCTGTGGCACAGATTCTGCTTTTGCATACATGTGCTTCCTATTTACCAAGCTGTAGTTTTTACATGGTACAAGCTTTGTGAAGGACACTACATTACATCTTACCACACTAAGGATTTTTAAAGGATAAGGTATGAGGGAAAAAAGCATTTGATTCAGAAAGAAAGAAGTTTGCATATTCTTGTTGGTGTGATGAGATGGCTAAGTCAGTCATCATCTTGTCAGGCTCTTCATAACAACACCAAGGTCATTCAGAAAGAAACAATGCCATTTGAATCTGATCTGAATAATCCCAAATACGATCAGAAACCATTTTAAAATTGCATCAAGACCAATAGCAAAGCTACTAACAGCATAGAAAAGCTGGTTCACAGCCATCTGCCTAGTGTGTAGTTTGATAGATTTTCAGGAACAGTTAAGGAGAAAATTCCCTAGGTACTACAGCATCAATATGTTAAGCTCTAAACCAAGTTACAGAATTTCTCAAAAATTGAATTGGAAGTCCACAATATATGAATTCATTCAATTAATTCAACCAAGCAAACTAATTCTGCCCTCCATTCAAATGGGTTTTTTTCTTTATGACCTCAAGCAAACTGCAATAATTTGTCTAAAAAAAATATTTATTCAATTCAACTTAAAAACATTATCTCCCTCCTTCTCATTTGGGCTTTCTCACATCTGACTGCTGCCAGATGTTACAGGTAGAAGCAGACAGAACATGCCATCTGCACTGCTGAATGTCTCGGACACGTCCTAACAAGCTGTTGGCTTCGTCTGAACATTACTGGCTGATGGCAGCATAGCAGGTGCAGTGGAGGACCAGTGGGAAATGTGTTGAGAAGCCCAGAATGGGCTCAGAATTTAAGTGCTAGATGAAAGTTGGGAGTTACAAAAACTCCAGACTATTCAGTACAGATTAAAAGACACTGAGAACACAGTTTCAATTGTGACTTTCATTCCCAAATATTCCTACATGGTGTTAAATTTTTAAACCAGAAAGTCTTAGCCTATTGTATTTCACAGAAGTATGAAATCAGAAACACAATTACCAGGATATTTATAAACTCGAGTGCATGTTAATAGCTTGATTGCCATGCTGCAAAAGTCCAACAGCATCAATTGTGAGATAGCAGGAGACAAATATGACTATATACACACTTGTACAAGGATAGACATTCCTTAGCTGGTTTTAAAATACAAAGCTACTACAGATAAAGGGCATTCATTACACTTCTGTGCTTTGTCTAAGCAAACTGTTCAGGTACAAGTGCACAAGACCTTACCCAACATAAAATAAACAGCATAACAGCATAAAATCAAAACTTGGGGGGTTTTTAATCACAGTGTATGAACAACTTTCTTCTATGAGGTTGTATCTAAAGTCAATAAGCATGGCAAGAACAACACACCTTATTCTTGATTCATCAATGTTATTTTTTATTATTGCTATCCTTCAATCCCTCTGTAACTACTATCACTTGTTACTTTGGTTTGCAATAATTAACCTCCTCCCCAGGATTTGCACTGAATTGTTTCACCACAATACATCAGAGAAAGAGTTAAAAACTTCAGTTCCTCTAAAAAATCGTCAAATATATTCCATAGCTCTCAGGAGAAATACATAGCTGCAGACTTTGCTCTGAGAGTTTTCTAGTGTAAGTCCAATACGTATAGCAAATTGCATCTGAACTCTGCTGACATATCACCAAAGCCTTTTGATGTCAGCATACCTGTATCTACTGTGAATGAAATGTCTTTAGAAAATGAATAAATGAATAAAACTAATCCCTCTTATTACTCTCTTACATGTCTGAGATTAACACAGAGACCGTGAACTATGTGGAAAAATCCCAGCTATGTTATCAGATATGCAGTGTTTTCATTACTTTACCAGCAATTGGACCAAGACCTGCTCATTTCACACAGAGAAAACTGTTTGTTTTTAAAGATTACTGCAAATAGTTTTCATAAAAGGCTGAAGTCGCCATAACTCACTGTTCTCTGACCTTACCAATTACCCAGCACAGCTATAAGAAAATAAGTTCACATCAGAGCCATAATTCTAAAGGTCTTTGTATGCCTACAAATCTTAATCAGAGAATGGGAAAGACATAGGTATGAAAGAAAGACTAGGCGCAAATGTGATGAACAAAGTGATGTGCCTGATCATTTTTGCTCATTAAAAATTTAATGACTCTACCATTGCCTCTCAGTCCCTAAATTAAGTTCAAGTTTCTCTCAATACACCAGATAAATTCTAATTCAGACTACAAACTTTGTGCTGCTCTCCTGAAAAAAAGCAAAGTGCCAGTGGCAGAGCACCCACAGACTCCCACTGCCACCACGCAGGGCCAGGAGTCAGCAGCCAGCAACAAATCCCACCCCTGGGCACGCTGCCAGCAGGATCTCCCACGATGAACAGTTGCACATGCATGCACACACTTCAGCTGCTACCACAAGCAACTTCCGACCAGTCACTGAGATGTGTCACTGGTGGACTAATGAAATTACCTGGTTTGCTTTGCTGAAGGGAAGGTGAAGATCACACCAAGCTCCATCTGTCTGAGCGCTTCATAAACCAACACGGCACAAAAATCCTGGAGGACTCTCTGTTAAGTCAAACCCAGTGCTTCAAACAAAGGGGAAATAGATAATAAAACTCCATCACAACAGCTAAAAGGTTTTGAAGCCTTTGCTTACTTTCCCCATTTAGTATTTATTTTATTAAACCTTGACCAATACCTTAAATTCTATTCCATACTCCCTTGAATATCAAAAGTAAATAAGGACTTCCATTAAGCAAACAAGTAGGATTAATTTCCCTGTCACAGAACATCCCAGATGTTCTCCAACTGGAACAGAGCAAACTTGTGGTTTGGGGTTTGTTGGGGTTTTTTTGATTGGCTGGGTTTTGGGTTTTTTTAAGTTTAAACTCCCTAAAGCTTCCAGCTACTTTAAAATATCACATTCAGGAACGTAAAGCTTTGGCTGCCCGTATGCCAATCCCTTTCTCAACATTTAATTGAACAGCACACACACTGAGAGGACAGACTGCTAATTCTTTAAATCACAGTTAGATTTACTAATGCCAATAGCTCCATTAGAGTCAATGAAAGCATTTGTTTGAGGGAAGTTCACGGGTTTTGTTTACTTTTCTTTTAGGCAGATAAGGATGAAACAAAGAGATTCATTAACTTCAAAATAGCTCCATAGGGCGTCAGGGATATGAAGTTGATCCATTGTTTAACATTACATTTTCTGAGTCTTGCCTTTATTATCTTCTGAATAATTAAAACTCTTAAAAGCCATTAAACAGCTAACTTTTACATCATTAGTTGCTTAGATAAGTGAAAGGCCAAATGTAATATGAGCTACAGGTAGTTTTGAAAAAATGTTCATTTCTTTATATTGACACTCAAAAACCCTGTCAACGGAGATCTATACAGCCTATATTACTGAAATACATCATTAATAGTAGATTTGAGTTCAAGAGCAAAATACCACTGCTATTAATTGAAACCTGATACTGAATTAAGGGATATTAAGCTCTTAAATTTTAAGATTTTTATATTAATAACATTTGCTATATTTCTTTCCACATGCTCAAGTTATAGGATACTTTTAATTTAGCAGAAGTACAGATAATATTTTCCTCCAATTGAATCAATATTAAGGCAGGTATCAGTTATCATCTTTAGAAAAAGCTTGAGCCCAAATGAACAAAGGCAAAACAGGACTTGATTCCTACCAAAGGATCATGATCAAACAGGAACAGTATTATTCCTTCTTTCTTCCTTAGAAAATCTTACAGTCTATATATCATCATTAGTGAAGTGGAAAAAAAAGAGGTACAAAAATATCATCCCACACTTTTTTTAATCATATAAAAAAGTCATCACATAAGCATTATTCATTCAAAAACTGTCTCATTTTTAACAGCCTAGGGCTAAAGGGAGATACAGATGGAAGAAAGTTAACAGAACAATCTACAGAGAGGAACTTGTCATGCAAAGTACTGTTTCAAAGGAAATAAAGGATATGGGAAGAGCATTCTGCACTTTATCCACTGCTAAATATAGGCTGGAAGATAGCCATTTAAATGCATTTATTCCTATTTATATGCACATATATGCCAATTACTTCTGTAAATTTGTTTCCAAATCAAGCAGCTTCGTAGGACCATACTTGCACTAAAAATATGAGAAGGTTAAAGAAGTTTCCAGTGTGGCATTTTCCTTCCCTAATGATTTACCTAAACAGTCCAAGTTACTGGATCTCTTTTTGCATGTTAGTTATGAACATTCTTCATCATAATTATCTTTATGGCTTTATGAACTGTGGCAACATCTTTGAATATTTAACCAGTAGCAAAGATCTGGCTGTCGAGAGCACAGCTGTGTGACATCTCCACTGTCACAGCAGCAATAAGTATAGTACCAAACCAAGTCATCCTTCCGAGTTCTATGTGTCCAAACATAGCCTAGGAAAAACCTAAACTGAAGGACCCAATGTTCAAAAGGAATGTTGCTGAGTAAAATATTTCATATGTAATATACATTTCACTATTAGAAGTGAGATATAAATCCCCTACTGCTGTCAAGGACTATCACAAAATCACTGCCAATCCATGTCAATGCTGATTGAAAACTCTGCTGTGCTACCAGCTCAGAGCTCAACATCTCATATCTTCTTTCATATCAAAAATGACATTGTTGGAATAAAATTCTGACACTTGAGACCGAGCTCAATCTACAAACCACAAGTATATACAGGTAGCATAATCTGCAATTAGCTAGCCAGTGTCAAAATTTAGCCTTTTCTTTTAGAAACAGCATACTGATCTGACTGGGAAGAGCAATGTTTCAGGCAGTACAATTATGTATCCTAAAAACTGAAGTTAAAGAAGACCTCTGTTAATGAGGAGCACTTCAGAGTATAATGTACACTGGTTAAGAGAAAGCATAAACACAGAAGGAGTTCCCCTCCCAGTGACTACAGGCAGTTTCCTAAAAAGCTGCACCCAAAAATCAAAGCTGTGATCCTTCTGGGGAGCTCCTGCTTCAGAAATCCTGATCCAAATCAGACATGAACTCATCAGCTGTCATTCTTCTTGGGTTTTGACCTCAAATTGCTGGCTGCTCTCAGAGAGCTCTTCCAAATATCATTTCACTGACACTAATAACTAGTTAGATAGACTACAATATATTCTCTGAAATAATAGTAAAACAAACTTATGATGTTGATAGTTAGGTGCACAGGAGAAAAACTAAGCCTCTTTTCTGGCTTTTTTATTACTACACTGCATATCATAGCAGGATTGCTGGAATTAAAGGCCTGCTGATAATACCTGAAGCCTACAACAGCTTTAAATGTGCTCAACATTGTTGAGTAAACCTATGCAAAAAGATTCTTCGCACAGTTTTCTTCATTTTTTGACCCCTAAATTAGCTGTGGTGTCATTTTTTTAACACCTGTCTGTTCTTACCACATGGTATATTACAAAAAATCCCTCTCAGGCCAAACTGTTTCATGAGTGTATCTTTTTAAGTATGACTGACTGATTTGAATGCAAATTTAAATTGTAAGCATACACTTCAAAAGTCCATACTTTGACAGAGACAGCATCCCCCACACACACTTTTCATGCCATCCTCACTAGAGAACCCTTCCAGCTGTGTGGAAGAAGCTGAACTGAACAGTGTGTGTTCACACAGCCAAGCAAAGAGCTGCTCAGTATGGTCTGCCCGAGCTGCACTCCAGATTATGCCAGTTGGAAATATCAGAAACTTGCTGCCATCTGAATTTTAAGATTTTATCTTGCTGCTAAGCTCCCCTTGATAGACCAGGGCAGCTACAGGATACAGAGTGCCTTGAGGGCAGAATTCTCTCAAAAGCATAAGATTCTTTTCACCTTATTTTCTTTTTTTTTCCTTTTTTTTTTTTTGCCAATGCACAATATGGCAGCTTCAAGCATATAACCCATTTGAATATAACACCAGTGAGCAGCACAAGATAGCATTCCCTTGCTGTGGCACTGAAATAAATTTGCTGAAGAAGAAAATAGCAGGAGATGAAATGCATGCTCCAGTTTCCAAGGAAAGCATGTTAATACCTAATACATGGTGGGGGGGAGGAATAGTAAGAAAAATAAGGACAAAAAAGTATCCATTAGAAAGATCTTGTTCAAGCGGTGTCAGGGGAAGATCAGCAGGACCTATTGTGATCTGCTGAGAAAATGCAGGTCACGCAAGCTAAAACTGCCAAAGAGCAGCTTTCAGTGACATATCCAATTTCAGCGTTTACAATGCATGAGCTATTAAATTCAAGCAATATGACTCTTTGTGGCAGCCTTTTTCAGAGCTATATGCTGCCTAACTCTTTAATACAGAAGAGTATTTTGTTTACTTTTTAGTGTATATTTTTCAAGGAAAAGCCCTAGCTTGCAGTACAAACTGATCGAGATCCTAATGACAATGAGAAAATATCCAAACCCAAACTCCATTTATGTTAAGATTCCTATTCACCAACTATCTGCCCACAAACATGACTCCTCTTTGTGATATTTTCTTTGACACACAGGGACATGGAGGGTATAACTTAAAACTAGTAAATTAAAATTGGCAGGCATTTTCGTCTCAACCAGATGAACAGTGCCATTGATATGGAAGCAAGTTTAGGGCTAAACATTTGTCTAAATAAATATTTGCTTCTAGTTTTAAAGTATGCTGCTAATAATACAACGCTGTAATTATTTAAATACACACCTTGTCGTGGTACAGGTTTGTCACAGGCTAAAGGGCTGGCCAAAAGCACTGCTCAAGTAAATGAGATTTTGACCATATCTGCCTGGCTCCAAGTGACCAGGTTAAGCCATTACAAGCTGGAAAAACAAAAAGAGGAATAAACATCATTGTTGCTAACTGCTGTTAGCATCACATTTCTTTAATATAGTTGGGGTGGGAATCCAGATGGGAAAAGAAACCCCAGAACTGTCACTAAGTGCCCTTACACACAGAAGTAGTTAGAGGGATCAGTTTGAGGGCCCTGCAGTCATTAAGGCCACTGGCAATTTACACCAGCCATATAATCTTGAAAACCACTAGTTAAAACAACAGCTCCTCCTGGGCTAACACTGCAGACTGACTTCTGCCACCCTGTAGAGAGCAGGGCCCTAGGTGGAACTGCTACACAGTGGCCACAGCCACCAGCCAGGACTCGCACATCAAGCTGTCAGGGTGAGTGTCCTGTTCCCCTGGGTCTGTGGTGTCAGTCTGAACCAGACTGAAGAGACATCAGCAAGCATCCACAGTCCCTGCCTCACTCAGTAAATATTTTTTCATGCTTTACAACCACCAAATGGTGTGGTTCTGGTCTCCCAGCCTCCAAAACCAATCCCTGGTAACAAGTTCTCTTCAAAAAGCCATTAAAAGTTATTTTTAAGTGACATTTAGTCCTTAACTTCTTACTAGCAAGCTGTATTTAGATGGTAGATAGGAAAGAAATGGCAAAGAAGGGCTTGGAGCAGCAACAAAATATGGTATTTTGTCCTAGTTGTTTTGTTTCCTGGTATAGCATTTGATGTGTCAGCAAGAATTGCAAGATGATGTTACATGCTCTGGATTCTAAGTTGCACATTGTCACATCTGTCAAACCAGGTTATAGACCCGCGAGCATTTACCACACACTTGTGTCAACCATACAAAGTTAATTCCTATGAAAACAATGGCATAAGCACAACAGATTTCACCAAGGTCCAGATTTCTCTCTTGGAAGAAATGCAGTGCATGAGCAGAAGCCAAGAATCTGTAGAAAAGTAATTAGTAGTTCTAGATTTGCTGGGTTTGGGTTGGTTTTTAAGCCTCATTGGTGCTATTATTTATTGTTTAACACTTTAAGTGCGGTTTCATCAGAGGGTCAAACTGGTTTAAGTTTGGGTTCTGAGGGACAGTCTGCCTATCCACTTTTTTGGATGGAATTTTTTTCAGTGACATCAGTACCTTATCTAAATCACCTGGCACTTATACAAACCTTTGGGGCACCTTAGGAATGCAAGTGTGGGAAAGCACAGTTTTGTAGAAGTAGACTTCATGAGAAAGAGTCCCTTCCAGACTTTAATAACATTTCTCATGTTAATAACATATTTCTCATAACAATATTCTCATTATCCAAAGTTTTATTACAATGTTGGACACATGTATTTAAGTCCAAATGTGGACTAGAAAGGTCATTATCATTGATTCTGTTCAGCTGTGGTGCTGAGTACTCCAAAATGCCCATAAAAGTCACAGAGTTATCCCAGTCTCATTCAGACAGCACATTTGTGAAACCTGCCCTTTATTTGGCACTCTGTACAAAGAAATGCTTAACAAAACACAACTTTTTAAATGGTCTGTTCAGTGACTCGTGTCAGGCTAAATTAGGTTTTAATTTTTAGGAGGAGGAAAACTAACTGCCATGAGATATGGATTGGGAAGAGCTACCAGGATCAGTACAGAACTGGCTCTCTCCACTGCACTACTCTTCAGGCTAATAGAATGCCATGCACCTCTTCCTAATCTTTGCTTAGGGAAATTCAGCAATTCTCCCACGGAATTACCCATTGTGAGACCAAGTATTTGCCCTAGGCATCTTGCACCATACTATGCTGTACTTGTCAATACTGAAACAACTCTTTTTAGATCATCTACTGACCTAAATAAAACATAATCATGCAGGGAATGCCCCAGGTCCTTTCAGCATAGATTTGGTAGGTTTCCCACCTCTACTTCCCCTCTTCAGTGAGGTCTGGTTATTACCAGCAACATGTTTTTTCTCTCTTCAGTGTATGTGCCCTGTTGAACAAAGAGTTGTTGAAAAATATTACTTTACCAAAACACCTGCTATGACACTAAGACTGACAGAACACCTAGAGTCCATCATTATTTAATCTTGCAGACTGATTTCTTTCTACATGTACTTATCTTATTACGGTAACCTTTAAATTAAATATTTTAGAAGTTTTTTTTCTTCCCATAAAGTGTATAAAAAAATTCAGATTTTACATAATCATGTGTTTACTCTCATTGTCCCTCAGCTAGAATAAATACTCAAGTGAATTCTTTTATTTTTTAGGATAAGACAAGAGTTATCTTTTTTTATCTCTTCAGAGTGCTAATGCAGAATAAATTTTTATGAGTTCTATTAAATACAAACAGCAACCGTCAATCTTCCCCATGGGGACAGACTAGAATTGAACATTCAACCCATGACCAAAAGGACAGCAAGAAAAAAGCAGCAACAGATTATTTAAAAAGACGTATTTCGTCAGACTGGTCAATCTCCAGCCAAGCAGTCCAGCCATGCTTGATCAAGAACTTACACTGCAGTGGGAGGACCTCTAAAGCTGAGAGGGGCAGAATCAGGTGCTCAATGCAAGCAAAGCTTCAGAGGAACCTGAGGCCAATCTCTAGAAAAAGAGCTTACTTGGCAGACTGTTGGATTCCTTCTTCCCACTGGAAACATTGCATGTTCTCTCCAATTCTGCTAGAGTAGAAAAGACTAAAAAGTCCATCCTTCCCTGTCTCAAGACACGAATAGAGACAGTTAGAAGAAGTGTGTAAAATAATTACGATCCATCCAAGAAACTGTTCTATGTCACCTGTTCTGTGCAAGCAGAGCAACACCAGCCCTTACTTGAAAAGGTATTTTGGTACATACTGAGCCCAGTGGAGTAACAATATTAATGCATGGTTACCATATTTAA
The DNA here is from genome assembly GCA_013389985.1 of Dryoscopus gambensis. NCBI lineage: Eukaryota > Metazoa > Chordata > Aves > Passeriformes > Malaconotidae > Dryoscopus > Dryoscopus gambensis. Next base: position 52,395 of record WEIT01018243.1, read on the forward strand.
AGTGGCCCATTTCAGACCCATTGATTTCAGACCCATTCATAAATGCAAGGCAATTATATTGCCAGCTGCAATTTCCCTGAGGAATACTGGAGATCACCAAAATGGAATGCCTGGAGAAACTGACACTCATGCAAGTAAGACAACCTAATACATTAAAATAATAGTTAATATCATTCATACTGTACAGAAAAAACTAACATGGCTCCAATATTTCTTTCTTTGTTCTCTGAAAACAACTATGTGGACACAGCACCTAGATAATGGCAAAACACATTAGTAGCATGCATAAATTTTTCTCTTCCACCCCAGCCTCTTAGGCACACAAGTAACAAACAATAAAAATGACAAAAAATAAGAAGCTGGGTCAGCTCTACTATGATCTTCACTCTTTAAAACTTCCAGAAAATGTTAGCAGCCAGCAAGCCCTGTCAAACCTGCTGACACTGAATAAAGTGACATCAGTTTGTACAACAGCAATTTAAAATCTTTTAAAGAGTCTTGTATGACTAAGTAGAATGCTCTAGCACTTTTGGCATTTGTCTGCATAGACTGAAATATTCATGCAGATGGTCTTGACAAAGGAAGAGCACACTGAACTATCTTGGAGATACTTGGACATTCATGCATTGATCAGGCAACACATGAAGTTAACTAACGCCGAAGTGTTAAAATAATGCCACTTCATCTAATGGCACAGATGGAGACTCACGCTATCACCACTTTAGGTGGGTGCGCAGTCACCCTAATGCAAGAACAAACAAATCATTCAGAACCTACAATGCCTCTTGCTCAGCACAGCAATGCTCAACACTCCCTGCTTTCTTTATGGGCACATGATAATCACATTTTGTACAGAACTGCTGGTGGTGTTGCTAGCGAGGCTGCCTGTATTTAACTTACAATTATTAGATTTAGACCAAAGAACAGCACCCACAAAAGCAGAACGCGGCATTCACTCCCCATTTTTATATTAAATCCATGCATGCAATTAGCTGAATATAGTAAAACCAAAAGAGCCTGGGGGCAGCAAAAATATTTGCATTTTCCCAAGTAAATTTGGTATTAAAAATTGTTAGACAGATATTTTCTCTGCAACTGGATTGCATGCGCTTGAAAAAACTAAACCATGAAGTCTCTGCTTTTTAGTACACTTACAACTGGACTGCAAAAACAAATCAAACTTTACCCACTTCTGAAAGGTGTTACTAATTTCTCCTGTGAGCTGCACATTGGCCTGTCCTCTGATTCTACTATGAAACAATAGGATACTTCCTCTGTCCTATTGAGAAATGCTGTTTCTGATCATATTGCTGATGAAATAGGAGAATGCAAATTTCAGTGTAACTGCATTTATGCTGTCTGCATAAACTCAGAAGACCCTAAAGCTGATTGTAATTGCAGAAGGAGAAAAAGCTGTTTTATTTCCCTGCTTTTTAAAAGAAATATGTCTTAGGTACAGATGAGGGGGTGGAGTTTTCAGCATTATCTATTCAATTCTTAATTCACTTCAAATATACATTCACTTAGGACAGCTACAGGGCGTGCCTACAAATGAAAAATATTCTTTACTGTAAGTGAAAGGTAAACTTTGTCTTTGATTCACAGCAACAATGAGAACTACCATGAAATTTCATTATAACTGAAAGTGACTTGTTTGTAAGAGCCAGAACACAGATGAAAAAATGCCTTCTCAGTGGAAACTAAATATCAGCTGTATAAATCTTAGAAGGAACTCTAAAGAATCATAATTTTGAAAACTCAACTCCGCACTAAATCAAATCAAAATGCCAACCCACAAACAGAAAAAATATTCTTGTTTTTCTTCCCTGAGACAAACACATATTTCTCAAAATACTTTTAACAGGCATATCCCTCCTTTAAAATATTTACCCATGTCTTTAAGCACTGGTAACAGAACAGAACTGTATTGTTTCTTGAGGCTTGTCTGCTACACATTTAGCATATTTTGGCAGAATCATGTTTTTTTGTGTATACCCACTTGTCTTTAATTTAAAAAGTACACTCACATTTTGTGTATTATTTCCCTCAAAACAGTCTCAGCCAGTCTGGATCCAGCCCTGCTACTGCTGATTCAGCAGCACAGCTATTCACGCCAAAGGCTAAAACAATTAGATACGAACCAGATGAAATAGCCAGCGCTTTCCATTTCCTAAACAATGTTGAAGTGTTTTCATATCTTTATGTGTTTATAGCTGCAGGTGCCCTATGCCTCAGCCCTAAGGTTCCTCTCTGCCACTCTGACTTGTAACCATGAACACAAGGAACAGATTATAACCCTGATAGTCTGATTATCTCTGTCGTGTTTCTCTGGGCTACTTTATAATTTTACCAGTGACGTCTTAATGCCGACTATGGGATGCATTTCAGCTAAA